>WBMW01004889.1:533538-650362 GCA_013396635.1 Penelope pileata
AAATAAAAAAAAAAAAAATTGAATGCAATCCGAAAATCAATTATAGTAACTATTTAGAAATGTAAAGGAAAGGCAATGTAAAAAAGTGACAAAAAATCTTTAATTGTAGGGAAAATGTGCATCTTTTTTTTCTAACGTGTGAATAAAATGCATTTCCTTCTTTAACAATCACAGTTACAATGGATCTATGCATCTCGCAGGAAAAAATTGACAATTTGATTATGACTTGTACTTTTTGCCGGGGCCATGAAAGTGGTTTGTGTTTGAAATGTATCAGCTGGAAGGTACTTATTACTCATAAACGCTGTGCTATTTCACTCTCTGCAAAGTGAGCTGTTAACAGATACAATTTGAGCAGAATAGCCAGAGGAGGCCTTTTGATATGCAGAAGAGCTGACCCGCGTGCTGAGCCTTTAATTGGGTTTTTAATTTTCCAGGCCATCTGACAATATCAAACATGATCCCAGTGCTTGAAATGTTGATTGGAGGCTAAGCAGGATGTACTCCAACATGGCATTATGGAGAGAAAGTGGAAAGGACTCAGGTAGAAAAGGAGGCACAGAGAGTTTAAATCACCCAGGTCTCCATGTTTGCTATTCTCCAGACTACTTTGAAGTAGCTTAACATTTCAGTTGATTATTAGAGTTTTAGATCTCTGATAGTGTTTTACTATTATTGATCTTCACCTCATCATCTTGATTGTATCTGTTAAAATGAACTGAAAGCAAATGTTGTGCAAAATAACTATTAGCAATTTAGCACAGGTTCTTAAGGAAAAAGAACCCACCCTTCACCCCCANCCATCTTCATGTCTTGGATAAAAATCACGTTTACAGTCAGTGTTTCCTTTTTAGTGATGAAGTTTTCAATTTGACTTTAAAAATGGCTTTTAAAGGTAACATTGTGTATTGCTTCATGTGTATCTACATAGCTTCTACATCCAAAAGGACTGGAGAAGAGTAATGTTTAATTTGTTACCTTCTGCCAGATTGCTCAGTAAACATTTTTTTTTAATTTGTTCACTTGTAAGGATAAGGCAAAGAATAAAATCTAATTTATCATTTTATTAGAACTGTGTATCTGAGCGATGCAGGACTGTGGATTTAAGAAATCTGTAAATCTCTTTAATAAAGGCCTGGGGAATTATTAGTAGGGACAAATGTAAAATGCCTGACAGTTACATTTCCAAAAGAAAACCACAACAATCTCATTAAAGAAATTACTGACGGCAGCTCACAAATGTTAATGGCTGAAACAACAAAGGACATACAATATCAGAAAGCAAAGATTTTTTTTTAACTATTGATCTGCTAACTTATGGAGCATATCAAAATAATGTGCTAGACGGTTTCTTAGTGAACAGACAGTTCTAGACAATGCAGTGCCAGAAAAGATGCTGATGTACAGTGGCTACTACAATGTGAAAAGATAAAGAGTGGCTACATTAATAAATAGCGATATTCCAGGAAATATTACATTTTATGTTACAACTTTGCTGAAACCTTCAAAGAAGGAAACAAGAATTTCAAATGAAGTATGTCTTGACGCATATATTTGGCATGAATATTGAATATTTAAAATGTTTTGCTTTTGTATATCTATGACTGATAAGTCTTATAATGGTGACAATTGCTTATTTCTCTTAGAAACAAAAAATATTTTGGATATTTGACATTATATTTGAGTGTTTATATTAGGCTAGTTTTTGTAGAAGCACATGTCCATTTTACTTTACCATAATTTAGAATTTTTGAAATATATAAAAAAAAATAGAAGACCTATTTTTGACCTGTTTATCTGCAACTGTAACTGACATGAAGGAATGCTTCATAGATATATCTGAGAGAATTAGTAAAATCTTATTTTACAGTTTAATTGTATGTTTTCCGTTTTCTGCAGGCTAGGTTGCCAAATTATATACCCATGAACACTAACAATCTGCATACAGATATGAAAAAATATAACCTCATTTTATCAAGGCCGTTATGGTAACCTGCTAGGGAATCTTCTCTATGTCCTGACATTGATGATAGACTTTTGACCTTCTACCTTTAGTTTTTCAAAGCCCATCCTAATATCCACATAAATGTGCGGGAATAATTTAGCAGTATTTATCTCATTGGAGTAAAAGTAAAAATAATGTATTACATATGAAGTTACATACGTACGAATTTTCTGTAGAAAATTCTTGGACATATTCATATTCTATAAATGCAACTAATCATCTTTCTCTGTAAGATTTACAACATGGAATTTCAAGAGCATTATTTCAATTACTCTATTTCATGTCTTAATCCCTGCAGTGTTTTACTGTTTATAAAAGAGGAGAAAGAGGAGTGCCTAAGGATGTTTGTAGAGATATCATATGTAACAACAAATGACCTAGTTCATGCATATCATCTGTCAGGTGGAGTCCAATATTTGCAGGATTTTAGGATTTATTTAGCTTTAAAATAGAATACAAGTTGAGTTTTGTAACAATCTTTTTTATTTGTATCTTTTCCTTCTGTGAGCAGCAGTCAAGGTGCTTGTATTTCTGTTTCCTCAGGACTTTATTAAAATCCATGAATCCAGTCAGTTTTTTTCTCTTCAGATGCTCATACAAACTTCCCAGTACAATCATCAAGGACTGAAAATATCCAAGGGATTCACTTCTATGAATTTTGTGGAAAACTTTATATTCTACTCATTGTTTTTGTAATAAATTAGTCTAAAGTTTCAAAATATAATCAAAGTGCAAATGCATATTACCTTTACCGGCAAACTGATATAATTACAAGTGCTAATGCATATTTAGGATTTTTTTTTTTTTAAATTCTAGTACTTTCAGATTTCCTTAAAATTAAATAAGTATTTAGTATATTGACCACATCCAAATCTATTCCACATAGTATAGTTAACTCTTCTTAAAATACTAAGTTTTTCCGCATTACATTTAAGTAAAATAGTAACATACTGTTATTTTTTTTTTCAAAGGAAGAAACTTGTAATAGAAATGGGAAGAATGCATACTGATTAGAAGAACTGGCCTTTTATTTCACACAGATGATCTTCAGCTCAATGTTAATCGGAGAAAGCTTCGCAATTGGAAATGGATTCTATTTTGGCAATATTCTGGCAGTGGTTGCCTAGCAAAAGCCCAAGGCAGGCTCACAATTGCAGGAAGTTAAGCCAGTTGAGGAAGCAAACCCTTCTACCTGGCCCCAGTTAAATTCCTTTCTCCTTATGCCAGTCTTTATGGCTCTCAGAAGACATGTTTTGTTATATTAGTAGTATCCAGAGAACATTTGTGGTCCCATGCAAACAAATAATGAGAAATAAGTGTATCAGCCTTCAGTAGTGGGAAGCACTTTTCGGGCTCTCACAGAAGCACAGCTGCCATCTTGTCAGCATGGCTTGACCTCTCTAATGTGTTACACCTCTGGACATGTGCACTGTGAACCAGGCATTTCTAGGACACTGAGCAGTCAGTTTGAGTCATTTTGTGCTTATGCAGATTAGAGAAGAAAATCACTCTACCATCTCTTCAAAAAGTGCTGCCTGTGAACAGAACTCACCAAATTATTTTTTATGAATTCTATATAAAATTTATTCCCATTCTTTAATCCCAGACAGCATCTTCATGAGAGTGTGCTTTGATTTGTAGTATCTAATCAAATGTAGATAGAGTAGTATTTGAGTAGTGCTTTTTGATAACTTATGTGCAATAGACTAGCCAGTTTACAAAAATGAAGCCAGCAGTATTTCTCAGTGGTTGCTAAAGAGGGAAGCTGTGGAAGGGTATTTCTTATGAAGCGTTGCTTGGGAAAATGTGGCTATTCCCACAGTGCTGTTAAATTAGTTTGATAGCCCTTTACAGAGAAAGGAAGTTACAATGCTGAGTGTAGATCTGTCTGGGCAGAGCCTCACACTGCAGCATTTACCTTGGAACCATTTTTGGAACTGTTTACACCTGAAGTGTTGAGCATCCCCTAGACTATTTTCCAGGGTTTAATGGAACAATGAGATCCCTGGAAAGCTGTAAAATCCTGGATTGCATAGTCACAGGCACTGTGACCCACTCTAGCTTCAGACCTCAGTACAAAATATAAACTAGGAGAGAGGGAAAAATGAAATACTGAAAATACCTATGCTTTTCTCCTCGTTGAAACAAGCCCACCACAAAGATCAAGATCTTCATGGCTAGGACCTTGTCCCACACCAAAGTAGATAGATGTCTGCCCTTGATTTATGATGATAGTATTTATGGTGATAGTACTGAGTTAGAAGATGAAGATCAGAGAGAAATATTTGATATCTGTGGGTCATGATTAACAAGGAAAGACCACATTATCTTAAATTTCTACGTTTCGAGACAAGATTCATTTGTATATCTATAAATTTCCTGCCACACAGTGGGAGAAATATAAATCATAATTATAAAGTTATATGACACAGCTGATTAATTGCTTAATTAAGCCTTAATTAATATTTGTAAAGCAGTTTAACATCCTTGGTTGAAAAGTCTTATAGAAGGGTGAGATATTAAATATTACTATTTACAGTCAGAGATTCTAGCCTGCCCCTGTTTAAATTTCAGAGAAATGCTTTGATAAATCAATATTAAACTGTGATTATTATGAAGAAGACAAGAATTACTTTTTATTTCTATCGCAGACAGAAATAAAGTCCCAAGCTCTTTGGATACAGTGTGTATCCTTCAATGTCCTCTAATTTTCATAGTCCATGCTGATACAATATCTACAGGCCTTCGTTACATAGTGAAAAGTGGGAAATCTTTTTATTTCAATGTTATTTACTTATTCACTTATTTCAATGTTTTATCTATTACACTAGCATCTACTCTGTTCTAGGCTTTGCCTACAATACAAAAAAAAATCCTAAACAGCAAAAAAACCCCGATTGCTAGTACCCTGAAAAGCCTACGATATATAGCCCTTGTCCTGCAATCAGATCCACTTGGGCAAACCCAATTATAGGATCAGGGCCTAAATAGGATAATAGGTATTGTAGAAACTACCATAAATTTCTCTCTGGTGTCCTATTTTGCTACTACTTGAACTAAGTGGATAATTCCGGTCATCTTTCTTGTTATGATGTATCAATTCAACATCATAAATTTACTGCTATTGGTCTAATTTGTCCATAGAAAATCTTTGCAAAGCTAAATTTATATATTTTTTCCCAAAAAGGTAGTTCATTTTGTGTGGAAAAACTCAACAATATTAGACTAGAATTGCACGAATAGAATTTTTACAAAGCAATGAATGTAGAGCTTGGTAAACGTAAAACGAACTCATTAAAGAAATATCTAGAGATGTGACAAACTGCCCTCAAATAATCTGGATACTCAGTGAACCACAGTATCTGCTGGTTTGCAAGTAACCAAGACATCTCATTGTCTGCTCTGCGTGAGTCCACACACATACTTATAATTAGATACCTGTTCTCTGAAATGATGGTGGCTATCTGATTTTAGAACAAGTGTTATTCTTTAAATGTATTCTGTTAACTGTGTTGTGTCATGTTGTATTACACAGCATTCAGTTACTTTGCATCTCATTATGAAAAACACTATTCTGATAAAAAGGGAAAAGAATGTTAAATTCTGAGAGAAAGAACAGTTTTAGGTCAGATTATTGCTATACTATTGATCTTTTTTAAAATAACTTGAAACTATTATTAAAGTTGTTCTCATTGCTTTTTCTGTAAGTTCTGACATGCATTTTCTTTTATCATTTCTGACTATTTTCTTTTATTAACCTATATTCTTAGATTCTTTTGAAAAAAAATCTTGTGCCACCCTTCGTAAGCGAATTGCATAAACTCAACATAAGCAGAATTGGAGTGTAATTAAAAGCCCGTTAACATTAATCCTGCTGTTTTCACTTCATTGGCATGAGTCAGTGAAAACCCAAATAAGTTCTAAATTTAATTTAGATTTCAGGATGTGTTGCAGATGCACAAACAAGGTGCCTAGGACCAGCTAAAGTTCCCTGGGGTACTACAGGACATCTGCAAGAGCTGACGGATATCCTGTAGGACCTACAGGAAGCCTGCACCCTGCTGGAGTGTGTAGGACAGGCAGGGCACCTGAGCATGTCTGGGACCATGAGAACATATATTTAGGTATCTGAATCTCACCTTCTGTGTCACAAGAGTGCTAACTTATTAAGTTTTAATTCTAGTTAAGATTACGCCAAATTATGAATTTCAGTATTCTATTATTTTTGTATTCAAAATTTTCAGGTGTAGTCTATTTCTAATGACATTAATCATTCCATACATCATTAAAATTAACTTCACTTTCTATGCCTGCAATTTGTTTGCAGCAAACCAAGAGAATTTCACCTGCATCTGTTAAGAACTTTGAAGGAAAATGTTATATAAATATTATGCTGAGATTAATGTTCTTAAAATGTTATCCTTTGTGATGATGAAGATGCTTGCATCAGCTAGAGTTCTGTAACAGGCTCTCTATGTTTCTCTAAGGACAGGTTTTAGTGAGGAAGACAGTAAGAGTTACATACCAATAGGTTAACTAGCAGGCAAGTTACTGATTGCAAATGAGTTGCTCTAAATTGCTCAATGTATGAATCAATTTGCCTTATGTTCTATAAGCAGTGAAAGGAGAAAGCCCAGTTCTTTTAGAAATCATGTCTTATGTCAATCAAACAAGGCAAGAGTTTCCCAATTGAGTCATCAGCATCGCCTACCTGTATGTATTCTACAAATGTTAAGTCCTTGTTATTCTTTAAAGTATGATTTTGCTGTATGTTTGATAACTATAAAGAACAAGACTGCAAAGACATTTATTAATATGAGGCAAAAATTACCAAGCATTTACATGTGAAATGTCATCCTCGTGAAGGAAGGAAAATACCTTCTATTTGGGCTTCTTTGTAAAGGAAGTAAAGCTGAATGGCTGTGTATGCTCAGTATTTTTTGAGTCAGGAAGAGGGGCAGGAGTGGCAGTCCCCAAATAGAAAGTGTCCTGAACAGATTTGTCCCATACAATGCTTGATGACTTATTTGTACTAAATAGAGGACTGAAGTGATTGTGTGAGCTCCAGAGTCTGCTTCAGAGTGTTTTGCTTCAGTACACTTAGGTTATCTTATTTACGCCATTTTATTAACTCTTTTAAGCAGCCCTCCAGAGTAGAGAGTACACAATCAAAACCACTGTGATCTGGCCTAGTCTAAGATATTCTTAAAATTCAAGTAATATTGAAGGTAAATGATACATATTTTTAGTGTGTCTGCATGTACCATCAGCATTTTACCTGTGTTTGGATAACTTTTGATTTGAGGAATTCTTTTAAATTCTGTAGAACAGTGATATGCAGGAGTTTTTAAATAGTCACTGATTACATGCAGGTGTTAGCTTTCAAACAGTATCAATGTTGAAAAGGAAATAAAACTGCCCAGTGGTTTTAGAATGAAGATGATATAATACAAGTACATGGTGCATATGAAGACAAGGCTGGGAAGAGGACATTACAATTTCAAGGCAATGACAAAAATTCAATTCAAGTCTATAGAGACCATATTACAGTGTCAAGACGATGGCAAAATTATGCCAATGTAAGTCTGTGGAGACCACTTTACTATGTCAAGACAATGGTAAAACAATGTTATATAAAATGATTGAGACCACATTGCAATGTTAAATTATGATGCCAAAACCTTGTCATATCCTGGAGTAATGACAGGATTCTGCATATGTTCCTCACAGCGTTGCTGCTGGACGTGTACTCCAGTTGAGAAAATTTGTAGTTCCAACCCCAGGTCTTTCTTGAGTAAAAGCCAACTTTTCTGAGACTTCAGGGTGAAAGCTGTGCATGTTTGAGTTGTTGGAGCTACTTGTCTTTGCATTTGCAGATGCAGGGCTGATGAAGAGCATTCCACACATCTGATTTTCCTTTTTTTTTTTTTTGAAATAGTAAAGCATAACCTGACATCATTGACTTTGCGTTTATTGCTAGCCTGTCTAGTTACTTTTTTTTTAAATGTGGTATTGACTTGAATGTAGATCGATGCTTCTATTTCAGGAGTGTTTATTTCTTTACATTCTGCCAGTTGTTTACAATATTTCAAAGCTAAAGCTACTGTATATGTATGCAAGCAGTATCAGGAAAGAATTAATCCCAAGTACATTTTCCTGAAATTTCCTTCTTCAGTGTGAAAGTGCATGCATTTGATGTTCTTGCAAAATGACAGTTTGAAAGCTTGATTTTTTCACAGGACAAGAAAAGTGTTGATAATGGTAGAGCATATGTTAGCTACCTCTCCTCTCAGTATGTTTCAAGCCATATATAGAGAGAACAAACTTTTAGCTGTTCAGTTCTCGTCTGTTCAGTTCTTGGTATTGTCAACAGGGAGACCAGCGTTGATGTTGTTTAATAATTTGCTCACTCTGTTACAATGTTCTCTAATATGAATAGCGGTACTAGGTCATACCAAAGGTCTGCATATCCTCATATCCTTATGAGGCAATGGCCAAGACTAGATGTGTAGTACAGAGTACTGAAGTAGGGCAAGCATTTAGTGACACACCCCTAGGATATTCCCCTGTAGACTTTGCTGCCTTGGCATTTCACTTGAAAACTGAGAAAGATCTCCTTCCACATGACATCACGAAATAATTTGCATGGTGCTATGACTACCTTTTGGCTGTATGTATACTTGTAGCTATATTTGCTAGAGAGTAAAAGGATGTTAGCAGAACATCTTAGCTGCTTAATTATGTCAATGATATAATGAAACTATCATCAAACTGACAGTCAAGTTCTACTATAAGTTCTGTTATATGCACAAAGCAATATATTTACTGATTAAGCAAATTAAAAGTGAAATTTCATTTAAAAAAGAACATGGAATGGTATTTGTAACTTGAAATACAACATGTTCTAGCTCTTATAAGAATGTTTAAAAATTACTTGAGGATAGATATTAAGAAAATAAAGAAAATAGATCTTTCATTTTCTCCAACTTTGAAAACACTTTTGACTTCTTTATGATTTGAAATGACAGCTGTAGTCATTTGTCTGGCCATGAGTCTCATTGAAAAGTAAACAAATGCTGCTACTCTTACTTTCCTTGTAGGAAGCAATATTTTAAGTGGTGTTAAAACTCTGTAATTGTGCAGAGACATTTCCTTTCTGAATCAGAAGGGAATTTATCTACTACATGTGGATATTATTTATGTGGATATTATTTCTCTGTAGAATTAAAAATTCACACAACCACAAGCCAAAAGGTTTATCTGTTAACTATCACACAGTGAAATGACTCTCATGTCTCTATGGGATCATTAGTGACAGAAGTGTTACTGTTTACTTGAGCTTTCCAAGAAAGGTAGATTGAAGTTTCTTAGGAGGAAGAAAATCTTTTCCAGATGAAATTTTCATTGTTTCCCCATCTGCAGAAATGTTAACAAAGCTTACCTCTGCATAATTTGGTGATTAGAATCATTTTTGTAAAAGCTAATCACTGTGATTGTTTTTTGAGAGTTTCTGTATTGCTACTGTATAAATTACCCTCTATGCCTCATGCCACCTGGGATGTCCTTCTCATTCAATTCTATCAATGCGAAAGCACTTCACTACCTGTAGGAATCATCATGAGCTTTTGTTTCATGTGAAAAGTTCCATGATTTCATGGTAATAGCAGATTCACAGTATGGTGTCTTTTAAAGGTCTATGCTTCTGTAATATTTTCAGTAGCTTGTGAATATGATACTTTGGATGTGGGAGTCATGGTTGAAAGGATTACATGGGGATTAGGACAGAATCTGCAAATAGCAACTGTCTGGACAGTCGTCAAAAACAGTGTTTTGCAAACATTTATTGTGACAAATGTATTAAAAAACATTGATCGCTTAGAAAAAAAGTTCAGAGGCAATGAAGTAAGAAGAAGATGGGCATAAAATTTAAGAGGCAAAGGTTATATTTTTCTATTACTGACTTATTTCTTGTCATTGGATATTAATGCATGCTGTCTGGACCTCAGTTTCTCCATGTAACATGGGAATAATAGTACTTACTCTCTTTCATAAAGCACTTTGAGATTCTTGCATGATGTGATAAGTATTGTTATTAGTTTTAATATTACACAGTATCAAAAACTAAAGCAATCCTTTACAGACTTCATTAGAGGTTTTAAAAAGCTCATGTTACCTAATGTATCATAGGAGACATATAACAGCAACTAGCTTCCCTCTCTGTTTTGTATACACTGAATTTTGTTTCGAACATATCATTCTGCATGCCACCAACAGTAGCAAATTTAATACGCTATACTTGAACAACTGCCAAAATTTGATTGTATTTATTAATTCCATTCTAACTATATTCACCGCTGGACTTCTTCAAGTGGAACATGCAAATTGTTGCCATTCAGACATCGTTATGGGCAGATATTTTCCAATAAAACACGAGAAGAAAAAGTCCCAATGAGCTTGAGATTCATTTTACAGCTCAATTGAAATAAAAGGTTTCAACTTAGTGAAAGTCTTACTGTGCTTAAATATTATCTGGAATGGCAGGAAGACGTGCATGAATTTGCAGACAAATAAAATGTATGAATCTCATATATTAATACAGCTAACATCAAATGCAACTCTTCATTCAGGAGGAGGAACGGAATATTTCTTCTCTGGGCAGCAGAGAATAGATCAGAGGAGACAACATCCACAAATAAGAGGTTGCAACCTGAGGGACTGGGAGTCGTTTTCTTTATTCTTTATCCAAGAATATAAACTGTCCAGAAAATTACTAGCCTACTTGACCAGAAACAACATGAGATTTCTTTTCACTGTTGCCCTATGGGAGTACTATAACTAAAACAAGAAGTAACCTTTGATAACTGAATTTTTCTCCACCTTTTCAGTCATGTTCATGGCTGGATCTTTCTACATTTCTACCATGGTGCCTGTTTGAAATGCTGCAACTATCATAGTGGATTTTCACAATAAACTTTTTTGTAGTTCTCTTTCAGGCACCTTCAATGTTTTCAGAAGAGATATAATGGTTTTAAAACCTCATTCCCTTTGATTTTATTCTCTTTCAGGTAGGGATTTGAGATCTTTCATGTCCAACTCAAAAGAAAGAAAAGAATGTTATCAAGAGTAGTCAACATAGATTCATCAAGGGGAAATCACACTTGACCAATCTGGTAGCCTTCTATGATGTCATGTACGGCTGTGTAGATGAAAGGAAAGCAGTAGATGTTGTGTACCTTGACTTCAACAGGGCTTTTGGCACTGTCTCCCATAACATCCTCATAGGTAAGCTTAGGAAGTGTGGGATAGGTGAGTGGACTGAGTACTGGCTGGGTACTGAGACTGAGTACTGAGATGGATTGAGTACTGGATGACTGGCAGAGCTCAGAGAGTTGTGATCAGCAGTGCAGAGTCTAGTTGGAGGCCTGCAATTAGTGGTGTTCTCCAGGAGTCAATGCCGGGTCCGGTCTTGTTCGACATCTTCATCAATGACCTGGACAAAGGGATAGAGTCCACCCTCAGAAAGTTTGCTGATGATACAAAGCTGGAAGGAGTGGCTGACATGCCAGAAAACTGTGCTGCCATTCAGCGAGATCTGGACAGGCTGGAGAGTTGAGTGGAGAGAAACATGATGTGGTTCAACGAGAGCAAGTGTAGAGTCCTGCACCTGGGGGAGAATAACCACATACATCGGTACAGGTTAGGGGATGACTTGCTGGAAAAGAATTCTGTGGAGAATGACCTGGGTGTCCTGGTGGACAACAGGTTGACCATGAGCCATCAGTGTGCCCTTGTGACCAAGAAGGCCAATGGTATCCTAGGGTGCATTAAAAACAGCATGGCCAGCAGGTCGGGGGAGGTGATTCTCCCCCTCTACTCTGCCCTGGTGAGACCACATCTGAAATACTGGGTCCAGTTCTGGGCTCCCCAGTTCAAAAAAGACAGGGATCTCCTAGAGAGAGTTCATCAGAGGGCTACAAAGATGATAAATGGCCTGGAGCATCTCCCTTATGAAGACAGGCTGAAAGACCTGGGGCTGTTCAGCCTGGAGAAGAGAAGACTGAGGGTGGATCTCATCACTGTATATAAATATCTAAAGCGAGGGAATCAAATGGATGAGACCAGGCTCTTTTCAATGGTGTACAGCGGTAGAACAAGGGGCAGTGGGCAAAAACTGGCACACAGAAAGTTCCGTACAAACATGAGGAAGAACTTCTTTATAGTGAGGGTGACAGCATTGGAACAGGCTGCCCGGAGAGGTTGTGGGGTCTCCTTCTCTGAAGATATTCAAGACCTGTCTGGACACTTTCCTCTGCAACCTATTGTAGGGAACTTGCTTTTAGCAGGGAGGGTTGGACTTGATGATCTCCAGAGGACCCTTCCAACCCCTGTGATTCTCTGATTCTGTGATTCTTGGAACTTTACTGTTATGATTTAAAATAGTGAATAGTACAGATTATATAAATTTGCTGTTTACCACTGTAAATGTTCACGAGTTTACTGTATCTGTTAGCAAATTGTATAAGGTATAGAAAACATTCCAGTTATGAAGTAGTTTCAGAAATATAAATCTGAATACTTTTTCTCTTTTGCAATTGAATAAGCATATGGGAAAGTAGTTAGGACTAGCACAAGTCTTTTATGAAGACCAAATAGCAAAAAGACAAATAAGGACTTAATATGCATTGAGATCTTTCATCATTGACCATGATAATGTGATTAAGCAGCCCATCTTGGATGAACTTTTGTATATTCATTTATTCCAGTATCAAACCTCAAATTCTGCAGCAATAAGTGAAAAGGTTTCAGTAAAACAAAATGTGACTGTAAGACATCTTATTCCTGAATCCTGAAATGTTAATTTCATTCTATTATCTGTTAACTATCTATTTCCATGTATTTATGTCTCCTAGATCATGAAATAGAATAAAATGTAGCAAAAATACTATTTCCAGTTCAGGTGAAAGCAGCATATTGCAAGAAATCCTGCGAAAAATTCAAAATTTGCTAATCTGAAGAAATGAAATAAGAATCAGAGAAAGCTTTGAAAACAACCTCTGAAGCGTTCTATTACATCTGTATCAATTGGTTTAATGTTTCTCCTTCATATTTGATACTCATAAGACATATGAAGATATTGTTATATCTGGGTTGCACGATTTCTTTGTTCAGCTCTGTTTGGATAAAGAAATATTTTTTATCCCCAGGGCTGGTAATCATCTGTCTTGATGCAATAGCAAAGGTGGAATGTAATATGGATGTGCTTAGGTCTTTCTTTCCTTTTGATGGAACAAAATCAGCAAAATGTATTTAAACATTTTAACTTTAACTTCAGTTGCACTACACTGAAACTGAATGACCACATGGGAGAAATTTGTGATCCTTACTGCTCTGTGGAAATTTTGCATTTTATAGCTTCAGTAAAAAATAATGCTTCAAGACAAACTGAATAAAATCCTTTTCAGTGTTTGTTTTTCTTTTCCCCTAAATTCCTGCTTACATTCCTAAATCTCAGCGGATCTTGTGTCATTTTTGTCCCTCTCTCGTCTTACTTAATATTCCTAAATCCGATTTTATTTTTTTCATTTTTTAAAATTTCTTTTTACTTCTGAATGCAATAGTCCCTTTCTGATTTCCTTGATTCAGTTTTAGTGGATCCTTTATCATCTGATTCCTCTTTTTAGATACATACTGTTTCTATCCCACACAACTCTATTTTCCTAAGTGATATACTAGATGCAGAATGATGCAGTCTGTGAAACTTAGTCATTCTCATCTTAGTCATCCTCAGGTTACTTTTCCAGAAAAACAATCAACCCAAAGTGAACTATAGTTTGTGACAGGATTTCAGGGCTTACAATTTGAAAATAAAATTCTACCTAGGAAGGTTCATTGGTGTTTTGAATTATATTTTCTTGGATATGAACTTTTAAGTGTGGAATCTCTTATGTAAAGGTTCTTATCTGAAATGAGGCATTTGTCAATGGTGTAGGATCTTTCATGGTTCGCTATTTTTGAACTGGCTCAAGCAATTCTAATTATAAGCTACTATCTAGAACTGTTACTATTTGCCAGAAATTTCAACCTTGATGAGCAAGACCCTTTAGGCTCACTTGGAAAAGCTTGCAAACAAGGAAATTCAGTGCTGTTCACCCGCTGGGCCTGGGACAAAAAGCAAGTATGAAAGCTGCCAATATTTCTATATTTGCTTGTTTCATCTGAGTGGGACCAGTGCAATGACACAGAAAAAGACTCTCTGAGCCCAGAGCGAAAATAACACACTTGAAGTGCTTAATGGGTTCTTCTAAGAGATTTCTCCAGCAGCTTTAATAGAGCTGGGTGAACTGCTTGTATGAAAAAACTTTAGCTGATGAATTTCAGTCTTTATTTTTTTCGGTGTCTGGATTGTTCACTGAGGCATTTTATTTTGTTTCTGATTTGTACTTATTCACAAACCAGAGACTGAACAGTGCATGCTATGTGTATTTCTGATTTGTTACTTCCACTATGAGACCATCCAGTGTTACTACAGTATGGTGTCTGAGTCAAGTGTTTGCATGCCATAACTGGGGGAAAAAGGAAGAACACAGCACTATGTTAAAAAAGAAAGCTTGAAGATGCTGAACACTTCATCCTTTTTGAAGGGAGGTCGACAACACAGGAAATATTTTAAACCTTATACATTTCAGATTACTGGAGTAAAACCTTGCAAATTAGTGGTAGTTTAGCCAACCATTACATTCTAAATGAATGCTACTTCATAATCAGTGCAAATTTATATACACAAGTGATCTAATATTTGAAATTTATCTAACATTCTATTTACATTTGTGCAAAGTCTGTGAAAATAGTATTCCCCTGATCCCAGCAACAAAGAGTATAGTTACATTACCATAAACATATTGCTTCATAATTAAGTGTATCTTACTGTAATCCAGAGCCTAACAAAGGCAATGAAATCACACTAATCATTTGGGAAGAGAGGCTTCCAGTTAGTATTTTTCCCTAGATTTGAGGAACTGCCAGCTGAAATAGCTGTCACAGAACTACAGAATGTCTTAAGTCAGAACAGACCTCTTTAGACCATCTACTCCAGCCTTCCTTGGTCAAGCAAGGCCTGCTAGAGCAAGTTGCCCAGCATCCATGCCTGATCACATTTTGACAATCTCCGCAGGTGAAGGCTCCACATTTCTGGGCAACCTGTTTGACCATCTTCACTGTAAAAAAAAAGTGTTTTCTTGTGTCCAGATTTAATGTCCTATGCTATAAGTTGTGCCCATTGCCTCTTGTTCCATCTGGGCTACACTGCAGTGTGTATTTTATGTGTCTTTTTTACTCAATGAAAGTCTTTTTATAGAAATACAGAGATAAGTCAGTGAACCAATGTCTGAAAGTTAGAAAAAATGAAATGTTCAAAGTTTAAATAGTTCTTCTTTGCATGAATATCAACCTCTCCACCCCCAAATGTATATTAGGTTGAAATTGTGGGAGGTTCTTTTATTCTGACAGCCTTATAACTGAGATATATTTTCACCTGTCATGTAAATCAATAAAATATACAGTACTTAATACTTAAATGTTTCACTATTAGAATCATTTTCTGATCCCTCTGGATTAACACACTGTAAAATAGAACACTCAATTTTGTATGAATAAATTACGTGTTTTGCAACTTACAATTATGAGATAGTCAGTTGACATAACTTCATAAACTGGTTATATGCTACAGCCATGCGGATGTCCAGTTTGATGGCTTGCTCTCCTTAATGAAATAAAGCTCTGCTTTACCTCACTCACTGACTATTCTATTTGAGTAAGGACTGCAAATCTGATTAATTTTTCTACATTCTCTTCAACCTCTTCTAGTTCATAAATTCTCCATCAACGTTTTTTTTTTTCATTGTGAATTCTTTGTTTCCATAAATTTCATAGAAAAGATAGCACATGTTGTAGGATAGCCCCATTAACTGTTTTGCTTCCTGAGAAGTTGCACAGAAATACGTCTTTACAGGAGACAGTGGTAAGTCCTAAACTTGTTTTTTATGAAGTAGCAGATGAAAGACAGTAAAACCTGTTGCCAAAGATTTGGCTAACTATTTATAAACAGTTGCTCCCTAAAACTAATCTGAAACATAGATTTGCAGATTGTAGGTAATATTTCTTCAATATCTTTGTAGATGAAGGATTCTGCCTCTGCTTACTTCTTAAGCAACTGGAGTCAAACAGAGCAGAAAGAATCCTGCTTTCAGTCCAAGGAGCTGCCACACAAGGTGGATTTTGTATTTGCCCATATGAAATTTGGAAAATTGGGGTTTGGTTCTACTTTGGCTAGAGATTCTCTTGGACAAGTCTTTACTACAGACTTTCAAGAGGTAGTATGTACCCCAAAAGACACAGGAATAATTGGTACCTTTGCAGGTTGGACCTGCAAAGCCCATAATGCTCTCACAAGCCAGGCCAGTGGTAGCAACTAGAGTTAGAGTTGACCGATTCCAGTAACAAAGTAGCAGAGGTATGAAAATAGGAGCTTAAATATACCCGAACAAGAAGTAAGCAGCTCACATTAGGGAATAATTTGTCTATTTTTATCTAACAAAATCAGTATCATTTAGAAACTTCTTGGGAAACCTATAGCCATATAGCTAATTGTAATGTAAATGTAGCAGAAGTTAGGCACATTTATAAAAATACCGAATGCAACCTTTCTGTACCACAACTGTCCATTTGCTTGTGTATTTGCTAATTAAACCCAGACTCTGTGCCACAATGATTAAGATTGGTTTTAGAATTTCTTAGGCGTAAGTTAGAAAACACGTCTCTAAATACAAGATCAAGTCAAAAAACAGTTTTTTTTTTCCTTCCTGAGAATGCTTTCAAAGAAAACACAGGGTAACAAATATACAGTTTGGATTTATGTTATATATATAAGCAATTTTTTGTAGCTTCTTTCTACTCTCTTCTACTGGCTGCCCAATGTCAAAACAAGAGGCTCTCTTTTCATTTTCAGTAATCATCTCTGACATGCTGTTGGTAACACCATCCTTCAGGTTCTTTCTGTTATCTCCTAGAAGACATTTTCCCCATGGTCAGGGAAAAACAGCATTCTATCTTTAAACACGGAATCGAAAAACAATGCTAGATGATGTTGGAATTCAGTGCCCTGACTCTCTTGTGCACCTGTTAAAAGTGAAGTTTTGATTTACCAGTGCACAGAGAACTGTTTGAAAGGGTTATGTATACTTAGCCTAACTTATTTCCTTCAATGTAGCGTTAGCAGGAATAAAACAGGCCTTCCTAATAGTTCTGTAGAGAGGAAAAATGAGAACAGCATTGCCCAAAGTGTTCAAAAGAATATAATACATGGCCTTCATGATGATGTTGTGTGAAAGAATCCATCGTTAGTAGGGAGTGGACTGAGTAAACTAAAAGGGTCTGAATGCTTTGTGATTTTTTTTACCCAACAGAATGTATGCTAGTAAAAAGAAAGGACCATCCCTCCAGGCACAACCATCTTTTTATATTTTAATTCCAATGAATGAAAATAAATGGAAAGTACAGAATTTTCTTGCATCATAGATCAAATGATTACAGTCCAATATAGAAATCTATCTTAATGATTCCTAGTACTGCTCAGCCTTATAGATCTACGCTTTTCAAACAAAAATGTAAAGTAATTCTCATGGCAGAAAAATAACGAAGCTGGTTTGCAATGGCTTCATCCTCTGTCTACTGCATCTGTTAAGAATAAGTATGTTAGGTTTCCCTAAAGAAAGGCACTTTACCTGGCTAAGTATTTACAAAATATCTATCAAGTTTGGTTAAAATTTGGTCAACTTAAGTTAAAAATTATACAAGTTTAAGGGAGGCAGACATTTATATAGAGAATAATGAGATCACTCCTATTTCTTAATGAAACCAGTTTAAAACTCTACAAAGTGCAAATAATAATGAGTTAGGAGAAAATAAAAATTGAGAGACTCTAGCAGATAAATGTTGGTTCCACAGAAGCTGAGGTAAATTTTATGTTTTTAGTATTGCTATGACCTAGGTCTTACTCCCCAGAATTTTTCTCAAGAAAATCATGCTTAATTAAAACAACTTTTCCTGTGTCAAGGCCACAGGATCAGACTCCAGGAGTCTAATGTCCATATTTGAGTTCAACATAAAGGATGTCAGTTTTCATATTGTATTATTGTGCTTTCGTGAACTTCTTGTGAACCGTAGATGGCTATGAATATTCATTTGCAGTGTGTCTTTCTCCTCCAGTTGCATATGCTTATATAGAAAACTTTGACAATATAGTGAGTAATGGTGTATTTACAAAAAATCACAAACCGATTAAAAATTCTTCTAAATAACTCTTTTATAGGATAAGTGATTGCCTTTTATTATTTCTCATTAAATAAATATGCAGCATCCCACATATACTGAAGTTCTTATGTGCATACATGGTTATACCCAATAACAAATATTTCACTCTACTGAAAACAAACAAACAAAAAATAACCCAACTTGGAAGAAATTGGATGATCTGTATAACTGTGCTTACAGATGGTCTTGTCTTCAGAAGAATACAAAAAGGAAAAAAAACTTAGTATTAAGCCTTTCATGTTGTTCATTATGCTGTTAACCTGTAGAAGATGAGTCCAATCTCATCTCTGCAAAAGAAGTCGTTGTGGTGGAAAATAACAGGGACGAGTCTTAGAGTGTCATTCACACTTACTGCTACTTTAATACCTCAGTTAAAAACTGCAGTCTGAAAGATCATAGAAAAATAGCCATTCTGTATCAGGTATTTGCAGACAGGACCACACTTTCAAGGAGGAATGTGTGCAGTACAAATTCACAGACCACAGTTGAATGATTCCAAGACAAAGAATAATCAGAAATACTTGGGATTTTATACTCTGGTTCTTAAACACGTTATGCATTTCCATCATAAACTGACAAAGTACTTGTCAGCTACTCCCCTCTTCCTCTGAGCCAAGTCCATTAGTAACTACTAATGGATTAGTATTTAATCCAGAACGATACTGTGACAGAAGTGTGCATTAGAAGAGATTTGAAGGATAAGGAAATAGTGGACTTTGCAGACCAGTTTGGGAAGAGTGTTTTATGCCTAAGGGGAAGAGTGAGCAGAGATATTTCCATACGAGGCAAACGTGGCCGACATCATTAGTGAAGCAGAAGAGATGAGGGATGATGCAATAATAACCTCCTCAGCACACTTGGGGACATTTCTGTCAGTGACTGTCCCTATTCTCATTGTTTCTCAACTGTCCTGGCCAAACAGGACAAAACTCGTGTAGTTACAAAGAACTGGGAACAGTGAAATTGTCATTGGACACCTCATTTGCATTCACCTTACCATACTTCTCACAGCAATACACTGGTCAGGCATTGTTGTTGTCACATCACAGCTAGTCTCATTTTATCCCAAGTGAGATGCAGACAGGTATATAAGCGTCTTACACTTTTAAATTTTCCCAAGCTTTATGCACTGGGTATTTCAGAAACCTGGTTACGGCCACACTGGTTGTCTGCAATTCTTTCTGAAGGCTGCACAATTGAGTGAGAAGTAACCAATACGATCTTTTGATGAGAAATCATGCGTAGAATTCCTCCACATTAGCTGACTCAACCTAGGTTTTCTATTTCATTATCTAGGAAATTGTTTTTGTGTGTGTGTGTGTGTCTGTGTGTGTGCGTGTACCCTTAAATGTTTCACCATTGGGAAACATATTTAAATAGCACATAGTAAAAATTAATTCCATGTAATTTTTTTTTTTTACTATTGCAGATTTCATTATGAAACATCTCGAGATTAAATTTATTCCAATAATCATTACAATGATGAAAAAATTCCTTGCTTCAATAATTGATTTATGCTTCATTTAAATGTACGGAGTAGTTTCAATATCATTTCTTATTAGCTCTAATGACAAATTTTAAAATAGCAGGACTCTGAAATAAAGATGAAAATTTGCCATACAAGTTATTACATTTAAATGGACTTAATATTTAATATTTAAAAATCATTTGATGTAAATAGCCACCATGAATCACTGCAAATATGCTTAGATGTAATTAAACTTTTTCTTTACCCATTTCTAGTTGTTTCATAATAAATTATTGTCTTTCGTTCTTATTTTTTTTAGAATCTTCAGAAATTTGAACTGGAAAAGCCATAGTTTCTTCTGACATACCAGCATTGCTCCTTCTGATTTCCATTTTTGTATTTGGTAAGAAATTAGATACCCCATCATACATATGTACTACTGGTACATGTATACTGTTATTTTATACATAATGCAGAAGGCTACTGTTTATCCGTATACATAATGCTCATATTATCTCCCTGTTTTGCAGTTATATGCATGCTATAATATGTATTCCACTGTAAGAGAAAGACAAATAGAATATAAAGACCTCATTTGGAAGAAAAATATAACATTTCTAATATACTGTTATGTATAAAATTTCTGGCAGAAATTTTAAAAAGTCTGTCTTTGACTGATCCCACACTGTAATTTGGTTCCACCTCATATGAGACTTAAAGGGAAACATTATGCAAGACAGGATCCTGTGGGCAGAAAGCAATGTACTCTCTTCTGGGACAGATGACATGGCTGATGTAGCACCACAGTATTCCACGTTCAAGTCACTTTTGCTGTAAGGTATACGATATACATATATACCATATGCTGAATTGGTGCTGTATGTTTGGGATGATAAGTAATAAACCATGGCATTTGGTAGATATTTTACTAGAGAGGTAGTCCCAACAATTACTCACCTGTTTAAACTTAGATACACACAAAGTTAATTTAGTGACAAAAAGAATTGTGAAAGTACTTATCTATTGACAGACCTGGTCAGTTAGGTTTCTGATGGCAGCTGAAAGTGCATTTTTAGAGAAATTATGCATGTTCTTGTATTAGCAATGGTACAGCTCTACTACCATCTGTTTAGGAAAATTTACTAGTTCCATGCAATTCCTTAACTGACAGTTTGACATTGTTGCACCTTGACAATTTTTTTTTAACTGTTTAGGCCATAATTTTTATGTGAAGTTTCTAAAAGTAATGCAAGCAAAAGGGTAATAATTGGGAGTGATATCCCCAAAATCATTGAACTGAACCAGAAACAAGTTCCAGAGATATTTCAGTTGAATACATAAACTATTCAATTTATTTTCAGCAAGTAAATTGCCTAATTCCAAGAAGTAAAATGCTTCGTTAGAAATTTTGTGCCAAAGAAAACATGCTAAAAATCATGCTTCTGCTAAAAAAGCATGAAAAAAGGGGTGAGCTGCTGGGGGCAGTGGCGTGGGGCTGTGTGGGGTCCTGCAGGGAGCAGGGCCAGAGGGAGGTAGGGCTGGCACTTTGCCCACATGTAGGGTTTGGTGGCAGCCGGCACCAGGCAGTGGGTCAGCTCCTGCAGCCGTCTGGGGGCTGTGTGGGGTGGGTGACACAATGGCAGGATCTCCGGGTGCCTGCTGTCCTTCCTGGGGCTTCCCATGCTCTCGCCACGCTCCTGGACCTTAACCTTGGCTTCTCCCAGCTGTGTGGTGCCTCCACATATGGTTGGGTTTCGTCTGATGGAGCTTCTGATGGTGTTTCCATGCTGGGTTGGCCATAATGGCTCCAGGGCCTGCCTGTCAGCGCGTATCCCAAGACCGACTTTTGGGTGGGCCTGTGCAGAGCCAGGAGTTGGACTCAATCTTTATGGGTCTCTTCCAACTCAGGATACTATTCTAGAAAGAGAGGAGAAAAATAAATGGGAGATCGTATTGGAGTTCACTGGGATCTGAGACCTATTCTGCTCAGTATAGGCGGTACAGGTAAGGAGATGAATAATGTGGTGACAATTTTCCTGATGATAAACGTTGTTATTCGTTAAGACTAGTGCTGACTGAAGAAGTGACTGATTGATTGAGTCATAAAATGGCAAGTGAAATTCAGTGTCTGTAAATGTAAACAGATGTACATAGATGAAAAAATATATTCAAACTTAAGAAATAGAATTGATGATCCCTGTCTGCTCATTGATTGCCACTCAAGAACAAGATCTCAGGGTTATAGTATATGTGTAAATGTGTACGTTTACACAAAATAATGTAAGTAAGTTTTGCATTTATATCCTGTAGGCAGCTGTCATCCCTTCCACCACATATTGGTGTATAGGGCACAGCTGGAAAAGAGTAAGTGTGAGTATACTTAAGTATGAGCATAGTCCTGGAAAGGAGGAGTATAAGAAATAAGTTCCTGTATAATTTCTTCTTGTATAAGTAATAGGGTCACCAAGTCAATCTAGCAGGTGGCAGAGTAAGCACAAGGGAAGCATTGCCCCATGTCTACTTTGGACCTCCTTAGAATGTGCCATTGTGAATGCTAGAAATTTGTCTGGGTTCAGGATGAAATTAGGCATGTAATCTTTGTATCAGAGACTTTTTGCTTAGGAAAGGTGTTTGCTTATTAAATGTTTTCTGGTCCTATTTCTTTCATATCTGTTTTAGGTCACTGTCAGAAGCAGGTTGCTGGCTAGTTAAATGGACCTTCAGTTTGACTGTATTCATCTGTTCTTAGTTACCAATGCTTTGACATGGGACTGTGATTTTTTTTTTAATATGGAAGTATTTGCTTCTATATTAATTTGAGTTTTTCTTTGCAGAAAATTATTAGCAATATGTTTCCAGCTTTTTAAGTTTTGATTTGTGAAACCTTCATAAAAAATATCAGCACAAATTTACATTTAGCATGATTTACTTTAGAGACATGTTGGGATAGGGGCAACCAAACGCGGCCTACACAGATTAGAGGAGAAAATTGTGTGAAGGTAAAAAGGGTAACTAGAGGTCAGAGATTCAGGGGGGTAGCCGGGGGTTACTTATCGCTCGCGAGAAAACAGGAAGATAAAAGAACTGTGAACCAATCAGAACAAGTGCGTGCTTTGCACGTGATCACCAATCACGAAACTGCTCAAGGCAGCACAGCCAATTAGGCAAATGCTTTCACGCGTGATTGCTAATGCTTGCACTACTAAGGGCTATAAATTGTATTGCCGAAAGGCAATAAAGTTGGAACTTACCTGCAAACTCTATGAGCTCGTCCCGTTTGTTCCCAGAAGCCCGATCTCTCAACAGAGACATGAAGTTAAAGGAGAAAGATAGAGCTTTGAAAAATAAGGCTATTTGGTAGAGATGTAGACCACTTGCTTTCTAAAGACCTGTTTTGAAAAGTATGCCTGGCTACTCTTACTCTGATACTGCCTGTCATGCTTATATTTTTTTGCAGTGACTTCAACTTGCCATAACAACAGAAGTTTAACAAACAGTATTTATGTGCTTCAGGGATAAAAGTATACATAAATATAAAAGAAAGTAACAGAATGCAGGTTGCCAATCACATCATTCAGTTCTCCCCAAAGCTTTGAGACAGTTTTACTTTGCTAGAAGTTTCTTTCATAGCTTTACAAATTTTGGAGGATCGATATTTTCTGTGAGGGAAGTTAGTTTTCCACATGGAAGGCCCAGCTGAAGTACAGATTTCTTCTCTTCAGTAGAAATACATAACTATATTGCAAACAATCATTTTGGTGTCTGTTAATACACTACAGAGTTGCACTGCTTTGAAAAAAAAAAAAAAGCTAAAAGCAAATTTTAACCATTTATTTGTCCTGATTCCAGGCTATTGAAGTGGATTCAAGAATGGGCTGGAGAATTAAACATGTGAATACATCTGTCAAGCTAGCTAGTTATTAAATATTTGCATCTTTTTCATAAAGGTTGCATCAGCACAAGCAGCATACATATTCTGCCTTGAGCATTTGCATCTCAGAAACACAGAAAAAAAAGTTGGAGATGTGAGGGAGTTTAGCTGTAAGAAATAAGCATTTTAAAATTCCCTTTATGTACATGAGAAGTATTTCTGGCCTGGCAGTTCTCTAACAAAAACTAACAAATGGAAGATAATCATGGATGAAATACAAAAAAGAAAAAAAAAAGAGTCAACCTAAAATAAATTGATATAAACTGACAAGTAGCACAGGGGAATAGTAATGTGTATTGGAGAAAGGCATATATATATTAAAGCACATACGATAAGTTCTGGGAAAAAAAAAAAAGAATTTGTACGTCTATTGCAGGAATTCTTTAGAACAAGTTACCTCGAAATATGAGCCTATAATAATGGTTTGTGTCCTAAGCAGTCCTTTACACTTAAATCTTTAGAAAAATACAATAATGCTTTTATGTTGAATTTGTATATTTGTCTATAATCTTGTCCATAACTTAGCTAACATAATCATCTTAACAATTTGCCACATTTAAGCATTAGTTGGAAGTGCACAATAAACTAATATCCCATATAAAGCCTTTCAGAAATACTTTCCTGTCAAAAATGACAGTCCTAAAAGTACATAAATGTTTCATGTCTAACTGAATATCCCAAAAAATTTTTTGCATTTTCTAAGTTTCTGGTTAAAATTATAGTATGTTCATCCAATTGCCCTAGATAATAATGTTTGTCAATGATATTAAGTTGCCATCCAACCTTCAGGTAGACATCACGTAGAGTTTATGATTTCTTGCATTTTCAGAGCAAAAATAGCTAAATCTGCTTGATTTAATTCTATTTCACTTTTTATTTTAAAGGAAAGTAAAATGAAATACAATGGGATGTTTGTGTACTGATACAAACTTTAAGCAATTCCGCATATGAACTTCTAGATTATCCGTATAAATAGTAGAGTGTCAAAGCAAAGGCTAAAAAATATTCTAATTTATAAATTATGTTGACCGTTTAAGGTTTGCTGTGCCTGAACATGAAGAAGTTTAACAGCATAAGATAACGTAATAATTTTATGCTATTTATTTTATTAAGATGGTGTAACAATTAAAAGATATTTCAAATGCAATATATATTTTTGGCATGATAAAATAATTTGAAAGATGTCAACTTGAATCACACAACAGTGATTATTTACTAATGTAAAATAGAGTCACTTTGATTATAATAAGAAAATGCCAGGCCTGAAGTCACACCTTCATATGCATCTAACAGTGCTCTCATTTTATCATATTTTAAAAATCCACACCTCATATTTTCTGTTTCCTTATATGGATGGTGCTAATGACACACATAGTAAACCTTCTATTAGCTTTGTACTTCAATAGGATTTGTTTAATTTCAGCTGTCAAACAATATCGAGAAAAAAAAATGCACTTTTTTGATAACCCCGGGATTTAAAATGCATTATCAGTTTGACAGCAGTAAATGTTTTCCAAACAATCTTATTTATGAGCCGTGTTCTTTCTCAGTGTATATACAAATCTGAACAGCACATGAAATCCCACATTTGTTTGCCATAAATTGGGCATGTTACTGATGAAAGATTTATCATGTAAGAGTGGTTGACTAACCCAGCATTGGTACAGTTGACGTGCAACATTTTACCTCGCTCAAATCTGACTGGCGTTGGTACTATCTGAAAGTCATTACTATGTCATGACTGTCTGGTAATCAGTGTGTACGAAATGTGTATGCTAGTCCTTCTCCTAGTGGAGAGGTACTTTAAATAGATTATATGCATGCATGCAAAGCCAATGAGACCTGACTTCTCATCTCTAGAATGGGTTGCTTAAATTCTGCTCTAAAGGGCTGGGCAATAAAGAAAGCCATATTCTGCTGGCTGTGTCCTAATGCTAAGAATGGAAAAGAGGCTGCTTCTATTGAAGTGTCCATCAGGCACTTCTCTGAGACTATCAAAATGTTTCATATTTATGTAAATTTACCTGTCTTTTCCACACACAATCAGGAAAATTAGTCACTAAAATGTATCTATTTTCTCCCAGTATCTTCTGATTTTCTCTTTTGCACCTCTGCTCCCTATTTATAACATGGCAGTTTTACACTTTGATTGTCCTATTCAACTCCAGAGAACAGAGTATTTTGTGCAATCTCTGACTGCAATGTGAATTCTGACAAAATGTTATCCATTCTTTAGCATAGCCCTAATGTACAAAAATATTTTAATACTCTCAGTTTGCCTTTTTCATATTACATTTGATTTCTTATAGTGTTTATAAAATCCTCCCATCTTGGTACCTGAGAACCTGGTGTTACAGTAATACCACACAATAAATGCAGTAATGATTTTTTTTTTAATAGAAAAAATGGTCTCATGTTAACATATTACCAAAATCAGACAGCCTTACATCCATGCTTCTTATGATTTTACCAGGGCAATGTGGTAATTGAGAATTGTGACATTTATTTATAAACCGTAAAGTCAATTTGTTTTTAATGGACATTCTATAGTGAAATAGAGACATTCCACAGTGAGAAAACAAGATTTTTTCAACTGCATATGCCTAGGTTCAGAGGAGGCTGCGAAAGCTTATCGAATGCTTTCCCTGCTCCGTTAGAGTAACTGAGTACTTGTAAAAAACATTTTCTAGGCTTTTCCTTTGTGAAAACAAAGAAATTATGGATACTTGTCAGCAGCTCTTCAGCTTTCTGAGGGATCCATGTAGTTTCTGATGCAGGACCTGGCCCAAAGGCAACTTTCAAGTGTAAATCCCAAACTGAGGTATGGAGTCTTTCTACATAAAAGACTGCATATTCTTACAGTGGCTATGTTCATGTCTGCTTTAAGCTATTTAAAAGCCCATTAGGAGACAGGATCCCAAAGTAGCACTAGATGTTTTAGAAAATACTTTGTACTTTGTATTCATTTCATATTTAGCTTTTTTACTTTTTGTATTCATTTCATATTTAACTTTGGATCGATGCATAAATCCCACTGAATCCCATTTGTTTTGAGTAGGAATGGATTTAAATGTGAGTTGATGTTTTCCTGAGGTGGTAGATAGATGTTTCTAAACATTTTTTGAGCCGTGTTACATTTAGCTATTTTACTATCCATGTTAACAGAAATGCTGACTCCTAAGGGCTAAACAAATACAATATGCATTGGACACAAATTATTTGAAAATCCAGCCTGGGAAAAGACGTGGCTGCAATAGTTAGTCAGCAGGAGGGATGGAGGCTGCTCTGCTGGGGTGGCCATACTGTCACCAGCAGGAACAGCACCTTCCAAAGGCTCTTGGGCTTTGTGTCTGCTCAGCGGTATTCAAAAATCCCACTACCAGCCTTCACCAGGTTTGAAGAAATTGTCTCTTTCTCATGTGAGAGGGTTCTGATTGACTGCAATTGAAGAGAAACAAACAGGGCAGCTGTCACTCGATACTGAATTCAAACTAATAACGTGTACTGCACAAAGAGATTGCAGACACTCTGAGGTTGTACCCCACACAACCCTTATCTTGTTTTCATCTGTGTTTTCTCCTTCTTGCTGTGGAACACAGACTAGCCTTTTTGAGCTCATGCTTCCTGCAAGAATATTAAAACATATAATATTTTTTCTTGCACTTGAAAACTTGTGTTCTAAAGATTGATTTCATCATGTAGATTTAATAATTCTGGATAGAAAAGCGTGCTTGTGGCAGGTCTATATTTTCTTGGACATATTGCATTTGATTCTGAGTGTAGTTTTCAGCTTTTTTAAGTGGAATTTTCTGGGGTTTGAGCGTTTGTTTTTCATTATGTTAAACATAGAGCATCCATATGTTGCTTTCCTTGGGAATCTTAAAGAAAAGATAGTCATTTAAATCTGGGCTATTTTATCCCTGCAGTCATAAAATTCCTGTAGAAGGAGGCTTCTGGCTTGTATGATATATTTTTCTCCCTCAATTGTTGCTAATGTGTGTTCTAATTCCTTTTCTTCATTATTCTTTGTGTGACAAAGTTTCTGCAGGTAATTAAATGTGCATAGGATATGAAAAAGACTGGTTAACTCCTATGATATGCTTTGTAACACGAAACCCTGACCAAGGTGCTCACGTTGTATCACTGGTTCATGACCTTCAGTTTGATAGAGCACAATAGGAAGTATAATAGCTAGCTTCCATACCGTAATCTTTATTGTAAGAATAATATATGAGATCTTACATTCTTCTATCAGTTGCAAATGTTCTTGTAGCTCACTGTACAATATGTCAGATGAAATGGATTTCATGATCTTTTGTATAATGCATATGTTCCAACAGTAATTTCAAACCTAATTTATTTCCTTAGAAATTCATCCATCTTTTGGGTGCCATTTTTAACCATTTTAATTTTCTATTATACAAGCACGGGGGGTAAATTCTTTGCTCACATATACATGTTCCACTCCCATTGGATTTTGTACAGGATTTACAGTATCTTAGGGGAAAATTTAGCTTAGAAGTAAAATTTATCACTACAGTACAACCCCCTTTTTTGCTCAAAACCTGCTAGTTCTTTGGCAGTTGTGTTTCATTTCAGTCTTGCTGCTGTAACTAGAAAGGCTTTTAAAGATATCATTTCCTCCAGTTAATGTATCTCTGTAAATGCCAAAGTTGACTTTGTGTCTTTCAAAATATATGTGTAGGTTATTGGGAGTTTTAACATTAGCTACAAGTGTGTCACTGAAAATGTATTCTTCCTTATTTTTTTTTTTTTTTTACTTCAGTAGTTGTTAGTAGATGATGTGTGTAGAAAGTGAGGAAAAAGGAACCTGCCAGATTTCATCGACTGCAAGGTACAGAGAACTCCTAAAATGTTCAAAGAAGTAGTTCTTGTGCTTTTGCTTTTAGTAGGAAGAATACGAGAACAGGGGATTCATGTAGCCAAAAGCTTTTTAAAAGTATATTTCATTGGGAAGAGTGGCATTCTGGCAAGAATAAACATATTAAGCTGCAGGGCATTGTTAAATATAATAAATGTTTTGACCAAGGGCAAGATAGAAAACGACAGTACTAGAAATTCTTTCTTTCCTTTGGAAGGGACTTTTTAAAGAGAGCAAATAACTGGTAAGTTTAAATACCTCTTAAATAATGTAGGGTCAGTTTATCCATTTTTTTTCTGAAACAACATGCTAACGTTTCAGTCTCAGCCCTCGCACTCTTAGTCATGGGCTGAGGACGTCTCTTATGTTTAACAGTGAGTACAGTCACCCTCCCTTAAACTATGAAGTATGTGCTGTAATTAATATCTGAAGTTTTATGTTCCACTTTCTCCTCTGTAACATTCTAGTTCTTTCAGTGTCAACACAGTATATGAAAGTCAACCTAAGACATGTCATAATTACTTCTAGAAATCTGTTCAGGTAATAAAGTTTAATTAAATATATTTAAAAGTCAATGCAATAATTAAAAATATTTTTTTATCCTAAAGTTCAAGGCAATCGAAACCTTGGATATTAAAAGAATACTTTTCTGTATCCTTTTGGAAATTACAATATGGACAAAAATGCCAGAAATTTCTTCAAAAATAATTCCTAAACCACTACACCAGAAAAATATCTGAAAATATGAACAAATGAACAAATGAAAAAATCAGAGAATAATAGAATAATAAATATCCCAAGTTGGAAGAGACTCACAAGAATCATGGAGTCCAGCTTCTGGCTCCACACAGGATGATCCAAAAGTCAAACCATATTTCTGAGAGCACTGTCCAAGTGTGTCTGAAACTCTGGCAGGCACGGAGCCATGACCCCAGCCCTGGGGAGCCTGTTCAAATTCTAAACCACATTCTCAGTGAAGAATCTTTTCCTAATCCTCAGCTTGACTCCCACTTGACACAGCTCCATGCCATTCCCTCAGGTACTGTCGCTGTCACCAGGGAGCAGAGATCAGTGCCTGCCCCTCTGCTCCCCTCGCGAGGAAGCTATAGGCCACCACGTGGCCTCCCCTTAGTCTCCTCTTCTCTGGGCTGAACAAAGGAAGGGACCTCAGATACTCCCCATACCTCTTGCCCTCTAGACCCTTCACCATCTTCATAGCCCTTCTTTGGACACTCTTTAATAGTTTTGCAGCCATATGTGTATATGTTAAAAACAACAACAACAAAAACACAGTTAAAAGCCCAACCCCAAAATAACAATAAAATAAGCATGAAAAATCTGGTAAGAAATAATCTTTGACCAGACGTCAAGTGAGAAAATATATACAAACTGTGAAAGTAAGCATCCAAAACATATCTGAAGAGAAGTACAGCCTGCAATGGTGTGAGTGGTGTCTGGGAACATCAGCTTCTACAGAAGCATTGTTTCACCACAGTTCATTCCTGGATCTTTCTCAAAAATAGCATCTTCAAACTCAGACTTAAAATATTTTATACTTTAAGATACTGATTCACATGAATTCTATCAGATAGGATGACGAAATTGTTCAGCAAGTACTGGTATCTGAACCATAGACATCTACCAGAGGGCTTACTGTCCAAAGTTGGCAATAAATGCCATCTACAGTACCTCATACAGAGACTCCGGTAGTCAATCTGGAGGATGTATTGACTGTGACAGCCCTACAAATCGTGTACATCTCCTGGTGGAGACAAATGTGTGAACCAGTTGTTGTTATACTCCATGACATCAATGTATGAGAATACGGTCATGAACATAGGTGGAAGAGTTAAATGTACAGAAGCAGATTTCTTCCCAGAGTGGTGCTTAAGCACTATGTAAATTTTAATATTCCTGCCTCAATGGTATAATAATGGGCTATAGTTTTGGTAAAGTGCATCAGCATCTGTTCACACAATTTCCTGGTAAAGAAAATAATGTAGTTTAAGAAACCATAGAATTACTTTTCCTTGTTTTAACGCTTGGGCATATTAATGTTAGTAAAATCTAGAATCCTAGAAAACAAGACAGTCTTGTATACGTCGCTAGCTACATTTGTTTTTAGCTGATAAGCTGAATATATTCTCTGCTATCCCTGTCTTTGAATGTCTGAAGATTTGAAGGTGCCTACGGTGGTATTCATTTGTTCATAGTTTACATTATTACATTGTTTAGGTAACTTGAGTCTATATCTGGAATAATATTCAATTAGAGCGTGAACAGTGGCACTGCTTTTTTCTTAAAATCAGTCACTGTGTGTCTTTTCAGTCTTTTATTTTGTGTTAGTACAATCTGAACAAATTATTTGGATGTACAAACATGGTTAGCTGCTCCTTTCTTAAGCCTCTACTCTGTAATCACTGTTTTGAGCAAGTGGACAACTCTGCTATACATGCACTTCTTAGGTTTGACAAGTATACAGCTAAATTCACCTGTTATGTTTTTCCTGCTGACATGAATTTCTCTTTGTCTCTAACAGTTACCCATGTCTCTTGAATCTTTGTAGCTTTTGGACTCAAAGGATACACAAAAACATCATGTTCATTTTGCCTGAATTCTGCTCACGCATGTGTATTTATAAGATGTGAAAAAGGAAGGACAACTTCCATTATATATACATGAAGTATTTCAGTTTGCCAATATGTTTTGGAACATTTCCCAAACTGGAAATCTCAGTGTTCACCATGATCCTTAAATAAAATAAGAAATTATTTTGACAATTTCACTGCTGCTGAGTATAAGTGCCTGTCACTGGTGTTACTATTACAGATAACAGATTAAGCTGTTCTCTGAATGTACCAAAATAAGAACAACAAATGGTGGTAAATGAAAATTATGATGTCCCTTTTTATAAAAATACATGACTCTCAAGGGAAAAAAAAGGCAACAGCAGAGCACTGATATACAGATTTAAAATGTGAATCACTCAAAATCTGATTTAGGCAGATAATTAAAAAAATGGGAATATGTGATCTTAAGCATTACATCTTAGAAGCTCTGTTTTTGAAAACAACCAGTGTAATTCAGTGATATATATACATGGTTACTTGTATTGAAAAGGTGGAACTGTTAGAATGTCATGTTATAAACAATGAATGGGTCTTTGTCATACTCATCTTTTCCAAAAAAGCTCTTCTGCTGGCTGTGCCTGTCCATGTATAAAACACTGTACCATCAAAGCCATGTCATTGGATCATGTTCAATTTTTGTTTTACTTTTCAGTGCATCTGCATGGCATAATTGGGCAGCACTGTTTTGCTGTGCTTCACATTCCTCTTCATGATGGCAATAGTTCATCACCAGCTGCTGCACAGCAACAATTGCCTTTCTCTCAGCACTGTTTCCTTTGATTCTTCCTGAATGTGGTACATTTTGTTTTATGTCATGTCACTGTTGTTATACTTACATAATGTACTTAAGTATTGTTTAGAATGACACAGTGTTAGTACTAAAATTGAAAATAAAATGTCATTATTGGCAAGAACAGCTGTTTTCATGCACATGATTTTCTGAGCTTCAGTTTATTAATCAGGCTAAGCAGGAGTATTGTACAAATGGTAGTATTTTTTCTTGAAGTACTCTATGGACTTCAGATTTCCATCATAACAGAATTGAATAGTATAATGCAGCAGAAATGTTTGATGTGATTAAAACCTGTTTTTTCTGGGTTTGTAATTAATTTAATTGTAACATCTAGAGGGCTGCAATTTTGAAAAGTTTCAGCCCTGATTGCCTATTATTCACATGACAACGCTGAAATAAAATGACACTATAGTAAATGAAAATATAACAAATAACCCTGGTGGTTCAATAACATTTTGAAAGAAAATCAGTAGATGTTCTGCAGAAATCACCTACAGGAACAGCAGAAAGAAAAGCCCGTGTTTTAAATCAGCTTTTGTAAAAACGTGCTAAAAAATGAATATTACAGAAACGATCATAATGTTACTCATCCAGTAAAGTTAGTTTGATTGTCTTCCATATAATGTATTAAATAATACTTGTTTGTGAAATACAACTAAAAATTAGCAAAAAAAACCCTATCATCAGTGCTGAAACAGAAAGACTGCACACCCTAACCTTTGCCACTCTCCATGTGAAAGTCAAATGTAAAATGTATCAAATTCACTCAGAATCTAGGAGCGTTAGATTCTGATTCTGCAAATATTTTGTCCAATCCTTGATCCTACATGAAACTTGAGTGATTTTAATCCTCTTTGCACAATGTCAGGAAGCTCTTCTTATTAACTGAGTTTAAAAGATCGGGGCTGTTAACTTAGGAAAGCCTGGGATACAGTACATTTCAATATTGCCTCATTAATTGTGTCATGCACAATATGGCCCCATTAATTCCTGTAAAGAAAATAACAAAAATCACAATTCAAATTATTAACAATAAAAATGATAGTTATTTACCAACTTTGTAACTCTAAGGACAAAAAATTCATTTTAAGTGGTTGATACATAACCATAATGTTTTAAGTTGTACACTGGTGTATCTTACAAAGTATTTTTCTTTTTCTTGATTGGCATAGGATGTATCATCAACATTTAGTGAAAAAATAGATGGAAAAACTTATAATGGCTCATCTTTTTCTCATTTTTGCTCTTACTTATATTTCTTTTTACACAAGAAGTATCTCTATTTAGATTCTCAAATTCAAACATTCACATTTAAGCCGTTAGGCAGTGTTCATTCCATCCTCTGTTTCACCACTGTAATTGTGGTAAGTTTTTAATATAATTGTGTTTCATGTAATTATGCTGTAAATATATAAACCCTAGTGAACTCCAGCAGATTCTGCTGTGTAGAGCTTGGACTTGCATAGTTTGATTGGACTTGCATAGTTTAATTGAGTTTACATAGTTCGTCAGCATTTTATATGTAGCTGTTAAGACCTAACCTTTTTTCCTACTTTTTTCTCTTCTAAATTTATTGATTTACAATTAATTCTAATTTTTATCAGTGGTCAGATTCAGGTTAAAATTTTTTAGTGCTAGTTGGATGACTGTGACTGGATCTTTGCAAATCTTTAGGCTTCTTGAACATTATTACTTGCAATCAACCAAGTCTTGAAAATTAGATTTGGAAACTGCTTCTAACTGACATGAGGAAACTGTGTTAGATTCTTTTTCCTTGTGTAATTCAGTTAAAGAGTTTCTGAAAAAAAAATTTAGAAATACTTCACAGATGACACTGGATTAAACATTTGCTGTTGTTTCACCAATGTTAAATGATTTATGTAGCTATTTAGTTGAGCTGTTCTAATTATTTCATTCTTTGGAACAAACACAATTTTAGAGCAACATTATTCTTTGAATGAGAAGGATTTCCTAATCTTTAATGGCAAATAAAAAAAAAATAGCAATTAGATTTCCATATCACACAAAAAGGAGCCAAATATGCCTCTGAACAGATATACTCTCGACCAGCATTGCTCTTGACCGACTTCCTACATGAGCAGATAGTGATAGTACAAGGAAAAATAGTTTTAAACTAAAAGAGAGGAGATTTAGATTAGGTATTAGGAGGAAATTCTTTACTCAGAGGATGATGAGGCACCAGCACAGGGTGCCCAGAGAAGCTGTGGATGCTCTGTCCCTGGAGGTGTTCAAGGTCAGGTTGGATGGGCCCTGGACAGCTTCATCTTGTGGGTGGCAGGTCTGTCCATGGCAGGGGGTTGGCATTTTACATCACTTTGAACACAAGCCTTTCTATGATTCTATGATTCATTCTGTGATTCTATGATAAGCTATAAAACTTTTAAAAACTCTATATTTATTTTTAAGGTCTTCTGATGTGGCTTAAAGTAAAAGGAATAAAAGGGAAAAGCTGAGTACTGTCAAAAGACTTGAGACTTAAGCTATTCTGCTTTATTTCTGTACTGATTAGTATGAAATGGAATTTTTATCAGAATAGTAATATCACCAAAGGCAGAGCAATTGCTTTAAAAAAATGTGAGCACAAAAACATTCATTGAAATGGAAGTGATAGATCACTAAGTATACTGTGCATTCTCAAATCACAAGTGCAAGATTGCATATTTAACACCATGTAAGGTCTAACAAATTCCCTCGAAAATGTGATTATTAGTATGTTAAACATGTATGACTAACTTCAATCTTTGGTTTTGAGAGTTTCTGAATCCTTTAAAACGTATCCTATTATGTCATTATGCATTCTGCTATACATTGCAAAGAGCATGAAGCATACTTACAGTATCATTCCTGAATAAAGGTTACATAGAACTTGTGGAGCTTTTGAGCACTTAAGAACACTTCCATTGCTGTATTGTATCAGAGAGCAAGAAATGGACTTATCAAATGATCCAATTCTATGGACAGAAACATTCCTTTGCACACTATGGAAATCTTACTCTAGGTGAAGAATTGAGTAAACTTCCTTGCAATCAAGTAGTCTAGTGTAGATGTTTAAACTTCTCTGGGAAGTTCTACAATAATCTAAACAGGTGGTAATATCTTAATATTTAGATGATGTAGTATAAAAATAACAAACTGTTAAGATGACCTTGTAGGTCTAAGAGTCTATTTCTACTGTTCGCAGTCTTTGGTGGGCAAAGGTGAAATCCAGCTCCAGTATCATTATACCCACGAGCTCAGTACCTTTCAGTTCTGTTTCTCTTTGCATTCTCTCATGTAGCAATGACACCGGCTCTCTTCTCTGTCAAATGTAGTGGATTCAGCCTTCTACCTCGAAGGAGTCCCTTGGAGCCCTTGCAACTTCATGATTTCTCTTTCAGTTTGGAGCACCTGAAATGGGAAATTTCATGAAATACAGTGCTGAGCAAATGTGTATGAATTCTTAAGAATGTCTTTCAGCCATTTAATCCATCTGCTATATATAGAATCATTCACTGTCCATTATTCTTTGGCATGGTACATATGTTTGGAGATAACGGTGTTGAATAAATCTTCACATTTTGCAGCTCAGGAGGTGTGTAATATTTGTTTCTTTAGGATTTCATTAAAGGTATTTGTATATAGGAGAAACAATTGTAAGAAATGGTAGTATTTGGATCCCAAAATACTGTTTTGGACTTTAACCCACACTTCTCTAAGGTCAGCTAATGTTCCAGTAGATACCTATACTTGATTTTTACTCTTTACAATCTAGAAACAAAAGGAGACCTTTCTACTTTCTAGATGAACAAAATAAATTTCATGAAAAGATTTTAAATTGTGTCTTGAAAATATTTATATTCTTGATATCTGACACGTACAGACTTGATATTTACATCCTCTAACTGCTTAGCAAATAACTAGCCGTCTAAAACGAGAGAGGCGAGAAGGTGAAAAAATGAGATTACTTCATGCCATACATTAATTCATTATATATTGACACATTATGCATTCTATATTACAGATTACGTACATATGATATATCAGTTATACATGCTGTGTTATATATTATGTACTATATATCGTATATGTTATATATTTCTAAAATATTTAAGATTTATTCATATAAAAATAGATTAGAGAAAATAAAATCCAAAAGTGAACTGGTACTGCATAAAAAAGTAAGAAGACAGTATTTTTTTTTCTAGAGGGCAGAAAAGGCTACTTCTTCATGTGAGGGCAGTTTCTCTCTCTGAAAATGACAGGCTTTATATCATATCAAGAGTCGCTATCTCTTTAAGTGACAGTGGGTGCAAATCCTCCAGTCTATTTTAAAAAATATCTTGAGATCTTCCTGGATCATGGAGAAGGCATGGGGCTAGGAGAAATAAAGAGCCAAAGAAACATTCAAAACATTCAAAAATGTTTATGGATGAGATGTTTTATCATAATTGGGAGAAAGTTTTAAGACACTGTGTAGCCAGAAGAGGCATGGAAAAGAAATGTACTTTTTTGTATTCTCTGTAGATTGCATGCAAGAATCAGAGAACCACAGAGTGGTTTGATCGGAAGGGACCTCTAAGATCACCTAGTTCCGTCTCCACTGTCATGGGCAGGGTTGCCAGCCACTAGGTCTGGTTGCCCATGGCCCCATCCAACCTGAGCTTGAACACCTCCAGGGATGCAGCATCCACAGCTTCTCTGGGCAGCATGTTCCAGCACCTCAGCACGCTCTCAGTGAAAATCTTCCCCTGACATCTAACCTTAATCTCCCGTTACAGCTTTAAACTGCTCCCCCTTGTCCTATCACTATCTGCTGTGGAAAAAAAAAATCTGAATCCATCTCTAATTTTTTTTTTCAGTGTGACTGGCAATAAATTTTGGCTGAGATTAAAAGGCGTAACAATGAAGGAGGTATTTGATCATTTAAATTTGGCACAAATAGCATTCAGATATCATTTTGCTAGAAACTTTAATCGTGCAACTATAAACGTACAATTATCAAAAGGGACAGTAACTGCTTGTTTTCAGTGAAATAAGGTGAACATTTAATTTTTTAACAGTGTTTTTGTGTTCACATGAGCTGTAATAGTATGAGAACGACACCGGAACTGCTAATACTGAAATTTAGACTTCCAGAATTTCGTTATTATGGCTTATCCTCCACCTACACACTGAAGTTCAGACAATTGCTATTAAGTTCATTGTTCTACCTAAATGATTAATTTCACACACTGCTAATGAGATTATCCTCAGGAAACAAGGGGAACCTGAGCCCCATTAACATGCAATAAAATACTTTTCTGAAAAATCTGCCAAAGCTCAAGAAACTTAACAGTCAGAAACTGTCAGCTTTATTCAATACTATTTTAAAGTAGTTGTATTTTGGACATGAGATATAGTTTATTTGACTCCTAGCCAGGAGTAATCAGCTCCCTATTGCACCAGAAATTAGAAAGCATCTTCAAAGGTGTCCTTTTGTCCCCACGCAAATGACAAGGATTTGCAGTGACAAGATTGCTCAGTGATTTGGGCAAAAAAGATTTGATTAACTTTCTCCTTTATAAAGGTGCTCTGTTCCTTCTCTGGAAAATAGGTATATAATACTTCTCCCTCTCACATGAAATAAGCACTTTTTTTTATTCTGGAATGTTGTGGCAATGGTTGCTAGAAATACACATGCACATACATATTAGAGACGGTACATGTGGCATAACTAACATTTCCTGAATTTTTAGAACAAGATTCTCAAGCTGAACTAAATATTTCAGTATATAAAAACTAAAGGAAACTGGGAGAAATTCTAGGGTCATTGATTAGGGACAAAATAGGAGAACACTTGGACAGGTGCAGGCTGGTCAAAGACAACCAGGACATTTATAAAGGGGAAGCCATGCTTGTCAAATGCTATTAACTTGTTTGAGAAAGTGACAATGAGAGCTGACAGGGGTGAAGCAACAAACATAATCTGCTCGGACATCAAGATGGCTTTTGATACTGGTACACTGAAGACCAGATACAGGTTTAGTAAGCATCTGATGATAAAGCGACTGATAGAGTGCCACTAAAATTTCTTAGACATTCTTTTGGCATGTAACAGCAAAGCATTCAAGAAGATATACAAAAGTGATAGATATAAATGAATTTGGTTGGAATTTTTAATACTAAAAAAGGTGATGAATAAATCAAAGAAGGAAGGAGACAGAAAAATAAGAGGAGTAGGAGAGGAAAACAACCGACCTGTTCACATATTGTAACACAAGAAAAGCTAGGAAGATTAGTTTATGGAAGATCATTGTAGAAGACATGAGCATAGAAAGACCTGACATACATCTGTGTCTATCTGCCTGTAACTTCATTATGGACAACAAGTGGTTTCTGGAGGGAGCATATGATTTTCAGTGCAAGATAGATATGGGCTGGTAACGAGACAAGTAGACTAGACTAGACTTTTCTTTCTCAAAAGGGAAATCTGAGGGTATATTCCTACCTAAATCAGATTTAATTATTAAATAAGAAGCAGTCTTGTGCCCACTAACTTCTTACTGTTGCTTTAGAGAATAGAAATAGAAGTATAAAGGATTTTTTCCTTCTATATTTGGTCCTGCAAAAACATTAGCAAGGCATTTTTTGAGACAAAATTTGTGGTTGGATTGGATAACTATCTGGAAAACCTGAGGTAATAATCAAACAATATGCATTATGAGACCTTTCCATTCAATCTTATATTAGTTCTATATTGCTGTGTGAATTTGCAAAATGCCTTTCATTTTGTAGATAATTGGTGTATTACAGGCACAAAAAAAATATTCTATTGTGAATAGTGGAAGCAGAGTTTGCTGGCATGGAACTGCCATGGTCAAAAAAAAAAAAGCCTCTTTTCTTCTTCTTTTTTTTTTTTTTCCTGCTTGGCAAAAATGCTCTACAAAATTCAAATTTGTTAAGAAAAAGCATTTCAATATGTCCTTTAAATGAAATAATTCATTTTATTGCTTTTACACTTAAAAGCTCACGTTCTACCTCAAAGTGGTGGACTAATTGTTTCATTTAATTTATGTACATTTAATTCAGTAAGCAAAGACAGAGGATACTGCTCAGAATGCTGGTCCCTAAGCAAGCATCGGGAGTATTCCTTTGCAATTAAAGAAGCAGTCCAACAGGTGCAGTTTCTGTTTTGAGAAGAGATGCCATGTATCGAGAATGTAGAGACATCGTGAAGCTCAGATGCACAGTGGTGGTGCAGTGACTCTCCAAGAGAGGGCCGAACTAACTTTTGATCTACTTCCTGAGATGCATAATTTGGACATCTAGTTTTAAGCAACTTTGCAAATGCTCCACATTTTGACTGAAGAACCTCATTTACATTTAATTTTTGTGTGTAGAAGGAAAAGAAATCTCATTTTAGGAAATGTGCTTCTGTAGATTTCCAGTTAGTAAAGAAAGAAAGTTGTGCCGTGATAATGGCTTAAGAGGCCAAATATGCCAGGAAAATAACACAGAAAAAGGTTCTTATTCTTGCTTCCTTAATGCTTTTCATTTTCTCAGAATCAGCCCATGTTTGGAGCAGTTCCAGTACCAAATCTGAACAAGAGAAGGGTCATCAAGGAATCAGGCAAATATTTTAGGACAAGAGGAAAATATATTTCCAAAATTTTTATTTTATATTTATTTAACACTGCCACATTTTTCATGTGTTTGGTTTCTGTTACTCGAAGCAGTAGAAGTATAATTACCATTCTGTATCAAATGCCAAATAGGTATATTTTTGAGTAAGGAAACTGATGCATACTGGAACAAAACAGGAAAAGAGGTAAGCTTGATAAATAGAAAATATTGAGCATTTATATATTTCTGTGCATTTTCTTAACAAACCAAATATTTTAAGGCTTCTTTGCATCTTGAAAAAAGACAACCAAATTAATATTTTTGTAATATAGATGTCATCTTATATTTCATGCTTGATTCATTTGAAAATGTAGATTAATTTGCAAACTGTTTAGAGAGGTGAACTATTGAATTGAGTCCTATAAGATTTAGGATTTGTCATCTTTTAAAGTTGACACCCAGTGAGAGCTTGTCAATTACAAAGAAGTGAAATGAAGTGAAAATAAGCCTTGTCTTCATCTTCTTGTTATATGCTTGGATGGTTATAGAGAGACACCATTTACTAGCTGAGAATAATTACTTGCAAAGTATTTTTCACTTTAAACCAAAATTATTTATTATTTTATCACATTGCATTATGATATAGCAGTTCATGTAATTTCCTAATCTCATAACCAAAATAATCTTTCAATACTGACGTAGCCAGCTGAAATGTAAGTTTGTTTAGGTTAAAAATGAAAAACATCATTTAAGGTGTTTTTTTTTTCTCTCAAACGTTGCTAATCCTTTGGTGACAGGTTATTCAGAAAATCTTCACTTCATAAATCTAAGGCAGCATATAATTTAGCAAATATTTAACTGTATGTTACAGACAGAGTGCCAGTAGTATAATCCTTCTTTATTTACATACAAACATTAACATTCTCTTCCAGCTTAAATGTGTATTATGTTATCAGTCTCTTGCTTACCGATTTTATTTTTGCACAGCTCCATCTTTTAAGCCTTTCCATTGGCTGTAAATCAGCCTTTCTGATGTGTATTTTCTCAGATTTAAGTGAGTTAGCAGTTTTTCTCTTATCTGTTTTATTCAACAGAATGAATGCTTAGAGCGTTTCTGTAAGCATGTAACTTGTGCCATCCTGCCTCTGCATCCAGCCTTCATGCACTTGATAAATTTATTTTCTAAATGCTCTTTATCAAAATCAACTAGTCATTTCTGAAGAAAGTACTCATTAGTTGAATTATTTTCTTCTAAATAAGTACAAAATTGACCTATTCAGCAATGCTCTACTCAAACGTTACCTTTGATTTTTAACTGGAGCCCTGAGCTAATTTGCTTTCTTGCTTTTCACAATTTTCTGTCATGACCAGACAAAGCACAGAGAGGCCGGATGACTTGCCTACAGTGCAAGCAAACCAGTAGCTCATCCTGAAGTAGTGCTAGTCAGAAGCAATAGAACAAGCTCAGTGGTGCTTGCCCAGACCACCGAGCTCCTTAACATGAAACAGTGCAGAAGCAATGCTTAGATAGCAAAATGTAGCAGTCTCGTCTTGGGAACTGGTGCTTGGTGGAAGTCATTTTATTCAAAAATGCATGCAGAACCCGGTGAACATGTATGCGATATATTAGTTGTCAGTTCTTTACGTTTTTAGATTATATTTAGTATTTTTTTCATGCAGTTAATTTTCCTTATTAGTTGATATAATTCCATTTGTGCATCACGCTTGTGCTAGTGGATGCACAAGGTAAACCATATAACACCTCTCTTCTACTATTTCAATTTTATTTGATAGAACTCATGCTATTCCCTTGTAAAATTCAGTTATACTATTTAAATACGCAGTAGAATGTTTCCTTTTGTATTGCAGAAAAAAGCTTTGATCTATCAAAACGTTTAATTGCATTTCATGCAATAGTTCCTATTTGTAATTAGCTATAGATATGGCAGCTGCAAAATTTTTCTTTCATGTCTTTCCATTCATTTTAAACCACATTTTCTGTTACACCTTCACATATTGTACAGTAGGTGCTTTGCTCAGATTCTGGAACCACACATGTATATCTGACTTTTCCAGTCATCCATGCAGTGTTTTATCAATGTGGCCTTTGATTATTTTAAATATTTCCTTCCTATTTGTAATAGACTTATGTATGATTTTGTTTAACGTTATTATATCTGACTTTTAACAGGGAAACAAAGACCAGTGTAACTGATAGCAATAATGTAACAGCCATAGGCTCAGTTACAGATTAGTAAGATAAGGCTGTATCATCCCTTTTGTTTTTGTTGTTTTCTTTTTTAAAATAAAACCTGTCGTAGGAAGATCAGTTAATAAAGATTTGTTAGAGAATGCAAGGAAAAACAAAACAAAACAAAAAAACCCACATAATTTGGAAATTAACTCTTAGATTGACGCTATAGCGTTCCTACTCTACTGATTCAAAAGGGGTCTTGTCAAAATAAAATTGCTTAGCAAGAAGAAACAAAAAAATAGAAAAAACAATCTTTTAGCAATCTAGGAATTGATCACATATAGGGTGCAATTAAAAATATATAAATACTTTCTGCAAAGTGTTAAAGATTACTGAGCTTCAAATGGGCACTGAAGTTTTTTTGTTGAATGGAGAATTTATTCTCTACTATAACAGTCCTGCCCTACTCAACATCCTTTCTTCCTGCCAGAGAATGCAATTGAACTCTCTTCTGCAGATTGCAAAAAGTGTGGCCAATTGAAGCGCATGTGAATTATTGGATAAATGGGACTAAATCAAATTAAAACTACTGATTGGTCACACTTAATACTTTCTTGTTTATTACTTGCTTTTCTGGTACCTAAGCAATTCTTTTTTGCTAGCTTTTTACTCATCTTTTCTTGAAGTGCTTTCTTATTCTTACTTAATTTATGATGGTGATTTCATTTTCTGAGTATATTTTCTTATTCCTACGTTATGTCTGAAAATTACTTTCTAAATCTAAGTTCTTCCTCTCTGTTCTTTCATCTGCAACCTTCCTGCCTGTTTGTGGCATTGTTTAAACAAAGCTGTTAGCTGAATAAGGTGTGAAAGAAAAATGGAATGAAAAAAATGTGAGCCCCACTGCATCTGTGAAGCAAGCATCAAAACTGGCATAGCTGGCATATTGTGGGGATCCCAGAGCTTAGCAATCACTGTCCATTGGTAAATGAAGGTATGTGGAATTTTATAGGGGATCACTTGTCTTATTTAGAATGTGAGCTCTGCAGATACAGAGCATTCATCAGCAGGACTACACGAACGAACCTCTTTTATAAGGTGTACTGACGCTAACTCAAGTGAAAGAAGGAAGTTGTTGTAAATGCATCTCAACAGATAAAAAATAGCTTACTAGCACCATTAATTGCTCCCTTCAGCTGAAGAACTTAGATTAAGCCTAGATGCACATGAAAGAACATTCTGTTTGGGACAGCTAAGTATGCAACTAACTTTGTATAATTGCTGGAGAAATAGCTTTCTCAAGAGAGCTCTAACAGGTAGAGATGTGAAGTTCGGGTTTTCCATCTGCTCAGCCAAGTGGCTGAATTGCTGATGTGCCCAGAACTGTCTCCTGACATGCCTAGAAAGCATGGAGAAGCCTGGAACTGACAACCTTTGAAAATTCCATCTTTGCTAAGAAAGATTCTTCAAAGCGACGGAGCAGGTTTGCCTCTTGACATCTACAGGGTGGGCAGAAGTAAGCTGTGCCCTACCTGCAGCACTCTTAGTGAACTAGTGATCAGCAAGTTTGGAGAGGTGGGGTGGGATATCCACGGAATGCATGCGACACAATGACTAAATAATTGGCCTATTACAAATCTCCTTGCATTAGTGGCTTTTGTGTTGGACAAAAGAATAGAAAAATCTTCCATTTTAATTTGAACAGTGTTTTTCTTAGATCGTTAATGCTAAAGAAATGCTAAAGAAGAAATTTTTGCAGGCTTTTGCACAAATTTAAGTCAGAGCCAAGGACTCTGAGGAAATTGCCAAGATAGGAAAATTTTGACTCTAGCTTTTTCATGTCATATGTTTTGCCATGTGAGGCACTGAACTCTTCTCACCATAGTTTCTCCATTCCAGAAATGGAGAAAATATTTAGTCTTCCTCTTTGAGAACTTGTAGAATTAATATTTATCTGCATCTTGAAAATATTTTGATTTGTCAGCTTTGCAAATCTTTATACCTCATATTTCTGCATTAAATATAGGTTTCCTGTAAATGAACTTACCTAGGATTGCCAAGCACATATATGAGTAAGCCTTGCTACTGACTTGCTGGTGCTCTAAACAACTATATGCTACCAGTTCAATGGAAGTATGGCTCAAATGTCTATATTTTGCAGAATCTTTAAGATTCATTGAAACTTTTTAGGGGGAGGTAATTGAAATATTTCATACCAGTGTAGCTGAAACATTGTGCTTTTATTATTTTGTTTCCTATAAAAGACAATATTTTGAATGATATGATGGTGTAATAGACCAAAATAACAATTATAAGATTTAATTGAACAGGTTTTCTTAGCTTTTTCAATAATTTATTTGATGAAAAATGGGGAAAAACTTGTTATAGAATATCCATAGAAAGACATTCATTTCTAAAAGACAGCCAACTATGATGAGGAAAAATGAATAAAAATATTTGTTTAAGAATTAGAGGTATTAATAATGACTTGTAAAATTCTGTGTTTAGATAAAGTTCTTAGCATCACTAAACTTCTATATCATCTTTTTTTTTCTTTTCACAAAGTTTTTTCAGGCCTTTTCTGATTTTTTTTAATAACCCTGTCAATCATTTCTGAACAGTCTCACCTTTTACCACATGAATTCAATTATCTTTGGCTGTAGTGCATTCGATTCGATTGGTGAACTACATGCCCTAAAGCACAAGTGTCCAACCTTGTGTTTTGCATGGGCCACATTGAGTGAAGAGGAATTGTCTTGGGCTGCATATAAAATATAGCTAATGTGTGTAAGTAACAAAACTTCTTTTTTTTTTTTGATTTTTTTTTTTTTTTTTTGATTTTAAAAAGAAGACAACAAAAAATAGTGGTTTGGACACATATGCTAAAGCTTTTCTTCCCTATCCCAAGTCCTGGTTCAAGGCATTAAAAAAAAATGCAGTAGCAGTCAAAAGAAGGATGAGTTCTCTGAGGAGAAATGGAAGCAATTCCAAAATGAATCATACATTTTTTTTGACATCTCATGTTTCTCATCTGATTTTGTTGAAATAAGATATCTGAGACTTGTATGTGGAAAATTGAATCAGCTAATATCAGTGAAGCACAATAGAAACAAAAAAGTTCTAACAGTGTGCTGTAAGTACACAATGTGGTTCCCATGCACCAGTGATAAAAAGAACTGAGATGGTTTACTGTTTCTTTTTCTGAAGCTAGTGAGCTAAATACTGTGTAAAATGGTTTATCCATTCTGCAAGAATTTTCTATTTCAAGTTGTTAAAATGTGTTCCATATATGAACATATATTTATAATTTTTTTTCAGCTTCCTTTAGTTTTTCTCTCAAAATTGCAGATTAGGCCACTCAAACACATATATATTCATGCAAATATTATTTACTTCTTGATTGAAAAACACAAAGTCATTTCTATTTATGAACATTTTCTTGTAATGTGACCTGGCATTTCTCATCACTACCGCTTGCAGTCTAGTCTTATAAAATTTAATGGATGTCAAATATGAGCTCAGTATGAAAAATAAATAGACAAAAAAGAAATCCTTTACATGCTAACAAATGTCACAAAAAAGATCTCTTAAACCTAAAATCCCTGTGGACAAAAGCAGTTTGGTCTCAACTAAACGAAGTACCTCTTTAAGATATAAGAATGAGGAAAATCTTGGAATTTTCTGTCTTTTGAAAAGAGTAGCCTTAATTTGTATGTCCTCCCAGACTATGCTTCATCTTTATTAGAGAAATCCTTCCTTTCCAATGGTTTTAGGCAGATTAACTGGCCTAATTGGACCTAAGCTGCTGTGAAGAGAGAGGAAAAAAAGGTGGAGGCACAGGCTCTCCAAGTCCTCAAGTCACATCCTCCTGGTTGACTGGTCTGCTTAGCCAAGCTGAAACTGGTCTTATTGTCATGTTGGGTGCATTAATTGGAGTGCAGACTAATTTGCAAGAATGCTTTAGTGCCCTTTAAAAGGTGATTTAAAATTCAAAGTGATGGAAATTGTATAAAAGCATGCTGATCTGATCATTACCCAGAATTCAGTTTGACATTTCCTCTATTTGTTTTTATTGTTTAGACCCTAAGTTTACTGTGAAAGACTTAAGAGACTGCAACAATTCATGATATTCTCTGGATTGGTTGATAACCCCTCCTTTTTTTAAACCCAAGGAATGCAATCAAAGCAAACTGACTAAGCTCAGAAAGGTCTTGTTTGGGGATGAAAAGTCAAAGAATATTTTTAGATTTTGCAGTGTAATAATAATTACAGCAATAGTCTTCCCCTTGTTTCCATCATATACACGAAAATACACTCTCTGGAACATTCCTACTAGCCAGAGACACTAGTACCTCATTAACATAGACTTGAATACAATGGTAATGAGGATAGTGAATTTACATTTTCCAATCAAAAGGACACAAAAACAAGATAAAGCACTGTTTTTGCTAACTCTATAGGTATAGCTATATCGATTGCTGGAAGCCAACTAAGGTCATAGGCGAAGAGTAATTTTTGCCAGCAGTAAAAAACAGCATTCCACAACACTTAACAACAGGAAATAAAAAAGTATTATTCATACGAAATTAGAGATGAAGCCTGAAGTAGATTCATAACAAAAATATACAAATTAGATTCCCCTGTAGGCAATGTAATAAACACATGAATATTATCCAGGGACAGAGTGTAGGAAACCTCAGCAAGGACATTTGTTCTACATTTTACTCACAGCCAGCAAATCGATTTCAGTCATGACATAAAACAAGTTATGGTTTTCTGAAGTGAAATCAAGTGATGCTATCCCTCAGTTGTTTTGTACCTGCCTGTATCAGAAGCCAGTAATATTGGCTAACACAAGCATAAAATATTTTGTAGCTGGTGCTACTTCCAGGAACGTTTAGATGCAATGCCCTGAAAATGTACTTTTATTTGGAAGTGGTTTCCTGCTACCAGCTCACCAAGACAGATTGCGTGGTCAAGAATCTTGTGCAGTAATTAGTACATCTGAATGGCAGGCTCCCCTCTAGCTGAATCATGTCTCCAAGGCCATTTTCTTCTGTGAAATTGTAAGAAACAGTCCCGCTGTACATCTGGACAGAAGAGAACTGTGGGCATGGAAGAGTTTCTTTTTGCATGTATCAAAGCTGCTTGACTGGAAATTAATGCAGTAGGCAGCATTTATCTCTTAGTCTTCACAGAAGACAGAGAGAAAAAAGATTCCATCCTCCAGCGTGCCAGTCAATCCTTTAACACTTTGGGTTGAGAAACAGGCCCACATCAGAGCAGGCTGAAACAGAGTAATTCTTCTTTAAAGAAAAGTTTTTGTGCTGCTTTTTCCTTTTTATGGCAGCTGCAATTTGTTCAGGCTGAACTGTAAGATTCATATGCAGTTCTCTGAGATTGTCCTTATGTTAAGGTTGAGGCACTGCTTTCGGGAGCCATAGCAAGGCAGAGGGTGACTTACATAATCATTCTTTCCAGTAGCAATACATATGCAAGGAATAAAGCAAGTACTTTCAGATCCTAAGCTGAGTTCCTAGCCTGATTGTTGATATCAGACGGGTAAGTGAGAATACTGAAAGACAAAATATGAAACCCCATGGCATTACTCTTCAATTTTCGTTTTAAAAGGTGAACACTGAACTTCCAGCCTCTGTGTTAGCTGAATCAAGATAGTACTTGCACGATGTGTTATATGCTTTCTTCTGTGCTCATAGCATAGTTGTCTTTTGGGCATTTCAACTATAATGCACTTAAGGAATTTGCATATTTTAAAAAGTCTATTGGATTTCCTTTAATTGGTTTAACGGAAGGAAGTATTGGGGTTTATTTAGTGAGAAGCTTTGAAACTGTCACATTTCATAGAAAAGACAGTGTTGTTTTCCTTATAAACAAGTTTCACATATATTTTTTTCTCTATTTAATTTTATTCTCTATTAAAGAAGAAAGTGTTTACCATGGTAACCTGGACTACATAAAATATGCATAATTTGCTCTAAGAGTCATGGTGATGTGTAATTAAGTCTGTCCCTGAGATGTTTTTAAGAACGTTTCCATGTCATGCAATGCAATCTCATGCTAGTTGCAAAGATTACCTTTGGGCAAAAAGCACAGCATTAGAGGAAGCCTAAACACTTGATTAGTTGTAATATCATACACTGAAGATGGACAGTCTGTATGACAGGTTGTCTTGTATGAAAGAATTGGTTCCTTAACACACTATACTTCTATTATCACATTCAGTAACAAAAAGAATACATGCAGAGCACATCTCAATGAATGCCTCAGCTTGTGTTATTCAAACAGCATGCACTCACTGTCTTTTCAGCACTGGAGAGAGGAGGGACCAAGGACAGATAAAAAAAACAGTAATTCAACACAAGAATAGGTCATATTCTACAAGTAAGAAATTAATGGTAAAAATGTGATAAATAGATACAATTACAAGCACAGAACACAGTTTTCTGAAAAAATGTCTTAAGTCATTCAGTTGGATATTCACTGAATTCTCTATGTGAAAGGTATATATTAGCTGCTCATGTGATCTTGAAAATGAATTCAGCTTTATGTTCAAGATAACCACAGCTCAAAAGCCAAATCAATGAGCAATTCCAGCATCTTGGAAGATTTGCTGCAGACCTCAATAGGGTCAGGTTTTTGCCCAGTATGTCTTCCATTTGTGTGAAGACTTGGCGTAAGCTATCTTTTCACCCAAACAATATTAAATGCTGAAAATGTTTACAGTGGTTTGACCTTCTTGTTAATAGCAGTACCTCTGGCTTTTCAGTTCTATGATGTTCAATTCTATGAAACAATTCTATGGTTCTGTGTTAATTCTTCCTCTCTGAGCAGCACTAGTATGGCCTCTGCACATTAAGGTTGGAATCTCAGTAGTCACACTGCTGGTGAGAACATGGAGAACAAAGACAGTAACGACTAGATGTTTGGGAGTACGACCATGGCTGAAAGAATGGGCTTTCTTCACTCAGAAAGGAAACCATCTTTGAATATCTACAAGGTTGCTACAGCATTAAAGTGCTTGCCGTACTACTAATTCACAATGCCCTTTGTAGACAGGATGAGAAGTAAAGGACTTAAATTCAGGAAAAAAGATATCGTGGTTAGGCTTTGGGGAAAACTTTCTAATAGAGATAGTGAAGCTCTGGAGCAGATTGCCTGGGGAGGTTTCAAGAATTTCCTTTTTTGCTAGTTTTTAAGAATGGTTTAGACAAATATGTCAGGAGTAATGTAGTTATAGTTGATCTTGTCTGAGGCATTAGGTGAACTAGATGACTTCTTGAAGTCCCTTCCAGCCTTATTTTTCCAACATTCTGTTATTTTAAAAGATGATCAGAAGACAAATGAATAAATAACACTTAACACATGAACAATATCTACTGAACACAATGTAATGTGATATTCCAGAATGCAGGAAGCAGATCAGCTTGCTGTGTGTTTAGGGACAAGGACTGGTTGGTGATGAAGTACAATTCATGATAAGTCACTTGGAAATAAAAATATATATATATATTCATAACAATAGCCTGACACCTTACAAAGAAAACTTTATAGAAATAGAACACGGTATCTGATACTTAGTGACTGAAGGTTGCCCTTGGTGCTGTACTAACCTTAATGAAGCGATGCTAATTGACATCATGTCAGTAATTTGGTCTAGATTTTTATAGGATTATTTTTTTCGCATGGGCAAAAATTCACTGTTGCATGCTACCTTGCAGAGATGAGGAACCTTAGTTTGGAATTGAGGTTCAAGTTTTATTTCATAAAAATACCCATGAATTCAGAGCTTCTACAAAACCTTCTCAGACTGTTTATGTTTCCTAAGAACAGTCTTTGTAAGGAAATTTCATAGCTTTTGGTTTTAGCTTTAAAGCAAATTCTCTCTTGACGTTACTACAATCTTCATCAGTACCCAGAAAAAGAATTAATGTGGTTTAAAAACATACATTATCTCTCACTGTGTAGTCAACTATTACTACACATACAAATTGCACGTATTAAAATACCTAAGAAAACAGTAACCATCATTAAAAAATGGAGAATTGTATTAAAATAATTTTATTGACAAGAATACGTATATAGTAAGGAATTCTAACACTACAAATAGCATTTTGTAATTAATCCTTGATTTCCATCACTACAATATTTGTCTCCAGGCATAGGTAGGACCTCACAGTCCTGTGTAGAACTACAGAACTGAAACATAGATAGTAAGCATATCAGGTACAGCACTATGTAAGACGAAAAAAATTAGAGATGAATACTGATAGGAAAGCATTAGGATACAATGCCAGTAGCTAAAATAATGTGACTACACATGAGAACAACTGATACTCTATTTTGTTTCTTTTACAAATGGAAATCTAATAATTAGTTCATTGGGGAAACAGAAGACAGCAGTGTTCTGTAATATTAGTGCTATCCCTTTATGAGTCTAAAACCAGTAGAAAATTTTAAAACTAATATGAAAATTTATTGAAAATCCATTAAAAATTGCATATCAGGGCAGATTTCAGATAGCTGCTACAATTTAAAGAACCTACTTGCGCAGGATATTTCAGATTATCTGCTGTTAGTACATGAACGGTGCAATATCATTCATTCTAAAAGCACGTGGAAAATGCAGTTTTGTAAATGTTTGACATATTATGTCAATTCTGGCCGTGGAAGTTCTCACGGCTTGACAAGTGACGTAATGCTAGTAGATTAATGTATGCCAAAAATTAGCAAGTACAGTGTTAATCTTGAAGCAATGCAATATCTCCCCCATTAACACTTTTTCTAGCCAAAAATAAATAAATAAATAAAAATTCTAAATCTATCTTTTGCTTACGTGAGTGAACAGAAATCAGGCATGGCAACAAAACTAACAGTACCGGGAAGTACTCTTAAAATGTACCTGGATGTCCTCAGTAAACGTTTAAACCCTGGCACAAAAGGGTAGATTCAAAATGAAACATTTTTTAACATCAGTAGTACAAAGGTTGGAGTTAGCAGCTAACTACAAAGCTGCAATACTGTGATTTAAATTATCTGAACAGGATGTAATCCAAAACCCACAGAAATGATTGGAAGGGCAAAATACAACATATGTAGTTTGTATCTGTCTCAATTAGCTGAACTGCCAAGTCATATATATAGATGTATTTAAAGTACTAAGGTACCAAAGGGAATCTAAGATTTTTTGTGATAAGACTGTTGGGAAAGTAAGGAACAACAAATTACCATGGAAATTATTTTGACGGAAATGTTTTCCACCTTTTGTCTTAAATCAGAAAATTAATTGGAAGTTCAAAATAAAAACAGGGAATACAGCTAAAAACTCCAGAATTCAGATGATTTTCAAACGTATATAGTAGTATAGATGAAATAAAAAGCAGAACTGAGATGGTGAAAAGCAATTTTTCAATTAGATAAGATCTTTCAATAATTTCTAAATTGGTTCTAACCTTGGACAAACTATTACTCTTAGAGGAAAAGGTTCTTCCACTGCAGAGGATCTGCTAGTTTAAGATTAATCAGCTGTGGCAAGGAAGAGCAGATGACTGTCTATTGGTTGTATTGTTCCCACCAGAAGGGATGCAACTTCAAAATCTGACAGAAACTTTAATCTTTGTGTATGCACAACCATTACATGTGGTAAAGAAACAGATATTGACAATTACTGAATGTAAAGGCAATCAAGTGGACTGTACTGCTGTAGAACTGCTCCCATGTTGGTAAATTTGAACAAAGATGAGGTTGAACATCTCATACAGAACATATCCAGAGTCCAGCACATCAGAAACAGGTTCCAAAGTACTGTTAAACTATTTGATTTGGACTGGTCCTTTGTTCATGGTCATGAAAAAGTCAGTCAGAGCTAACTCTCTCATGAAGTTGTTGGTGTCCTGCAAATTTCAAACAGGTAAACAGCATTTGAGCTTTCCTTAGCCTCTTGTAAGCACTGGCCTCTTCTGAGATTTGGTTCTTACTCTAGATTTAATCAGAACTTTCATCTTGCTGCAAAGCCTCCTACAAAACATCAAGCAAAAAGGACGAACCCTGATTAGAATTTGTCTGGACAAAAGAATATCTGACAAGCATTAATGTTCATTTCTTAGGCTACACTGAAGGGAAGCTGCCAGTGCTGAATATTTCTCTGTGTAAAATGCTTAAAATTTGCGAAAATGTGGTTTGAAATTTCTTATGCTGTACAGGCAAAAATGTATCTGAAAGAATTTTCCACTAAAACATTAGATATTTCCAAACAAATTGATTTTTTTCATTAGCCTTTCTTTATCTGATTTTGTATGTGAAAATTTATAGTTGCTAAAGCTAACGTTGATGTTTGATCTAATTTCAGTTTTCACAGATCCATCTCTTAAATGATTCCTTGAAGCTTATTATCTTTTTACCGTAAAGAACCTGAATACTTACTACATTCTTAGGATATGATACGAAGCTATAAGCTGAAAAGAACTGCAATTGAGCCAGGATCCCTCATCCAATAAGAAGTTATTCATTGGTCTTGGCAGAGACTGCAGCAGCCTACACATTGCTTTAATATATGTTAAAATGACTGTTGACCCGCAGTGTCATTTGGCAACTAGCTACAGTTGCAACACTTTGCATTATGCTGCAATCTTTGCTGTCTCCCACATCTCCTCTTTCTAGGGTGAGTTGACTGCTAGGTGAGTTGATGAGCTTGTCTGCTTCACCCAAAGAGAGAATAGAAGGTCTACAAGTTCATTCTCACGAGTTTAAAGCCTTATTTTAGTACTAATTTTAAATATTAAAACATGTATTTTAATACAAGAAGAAAAGATGTTTAACTTTAATAATATTTAGGATAGGAAATGATTAATTAAAATAAATTATCCTTTTCAGTTCCATAAATTCATTACAGTAGCCTGCAGTAAAAATAAGCTGAGTTGATTTGTAATGTATGGAAGCAATTAAGTATTATCTTCATAGAATCATAGAATGACTTAGGTTGAAGGGGAACTTAAAGATCATCTAGTTCCAAACTCCCTGCTATGGACAGGGTTGCCAACCACTAGATCAGTCTGCCCTGGGCCCCATCCAACCTGGTCTTGAACATCTGCCGGGATGGGGCATCTGCAGCTTCTCTGGGCAACCTGCGCCAGTGCCCCACCACCCTCTGAGTAAAGAATTTCTTCCTAATGTCTAACCTAAATCTCCCCTCTTTCAGTTCAAAGCCATTCCCCCTTGTCCCATCACTATCAGGCCATGTAAAAAGTTGGTCTCCGTCCTGTTTATAAGATCCCTTCAAGTACTGGAAGGCCACAACCAGGTGTCCCTGGAGCCTTCTCTTCTCCAAGCTAAACAAGCTCAGATCCCTCATCCTTTCCTCATAGGAGAGGTACTCCATCCCTCTGATCATCTTTGTAGCCCTCCTCTGGACCCACTCCAACGGCTCTGCATCATTCTTGTGCTGGAGGCTCCAGGCCTGGACACGGTACTCCAGATGGGGCCTCACAAGGGCAGAGTAGAGGGAGACAATCACCTCCCTCTCCCTGATGGCTGCCCTTCTTTTGATGTAACCCAGGATGCTGTTGGCCGCCTGGGCTGCAAGAGCACACTGCTAGCTCATGTCTAGCTTCTTGTCCATCAGGACGCCCAAGTCCTTCTCCACACGGCTGCTCTCAGTGAGAAATTCTCCCAGTCTCTGCAATTTTTCTGACCCAACTGCAATGTGTTGAACCTCATTAGGTTCATGTGGGCCACTTTTCAAGCCTGTCCAGATCCTTCTGGATGGCATTGCTTCCTTTTATTGTGTCAACTCCACCACTCAGATGGGTGTCATCACCAAATTTGCTGAGGGTACACTTGATCCTACTGTCAATGTCGTTGATAAAGGTGTTGAAGAACCCTGGTCCCATGACGGACTCCAAAGGGACACCAGTTATGACTAGCTTCCACCTGGACACAGAGCTGTTGCACACCACCCTCTGGCTGCAACAAGAGGTACAATGTACTGAGATAAGACTCCTTTCATTGTGTATGTAAATATATATATATCAGAACTGGTAGTTATTATCAAAAGTTTGCACAAAGGTGTAAGTTGCATCTGTCCTACTAAATAATATGGACAGAAGCAGCTCATACTGTGGGTAGATAGTCCATTTCCGGAGGCATCTCAAGACAAGGTTCTCATAGCCCACACAGTGTTTTTTTGCTCATCTAATTACAGGAAAATTTACCAGTTTTTGTCTTCAGAGCTGTAAAACGCAATCTAAAATTTTGTGTGCCTTGGTCAATTTGCGTCTATTCCAAGTAAAATACTTAGGATCAGGAATAATAGAGATAAGAATATTTTACTTTCAATTGCTCCTTCATTTTCTTCCAATTTATCTGTTTTTCTCCTGAAATCTAGCTGTATCTCAGATTTTTTAATCTCAAACTCATAACAAGTTAATCACCAAATGCAGATGTTCATCAAGAACAACTACCAATCAATATTGTCTAGGAAGGTAATGATAGTATTTTAAATTGAAAGAGGTTATAAATGCTTTATTAATATTTGCTAAATGATTGCAAAATGTCACTACATGCTTTAATAACATTTCATAAAAGACATAAACTGTACTATCAAAGCATTTTCAAGAAATTTTATTTTTAAGGCCTTAAGAAAAATGAGTTAAAACAAGCAAGGTAAGCAATGCATAGTTTTGCAGCTGCTTTAGCCTGTGACCACTTAAATGAATTTTTATAGGAAAAAGGAGCCAAGCATATTATAAAGCGCCATTAAGAATATAAGGTTGATTAATTCGTTTGAGAATTACTTTATTGCATCTGTATAACTTTTTAGAAGAGAAACATTGCAAATACAGTCTTAATATGAAGTATAATTAAAAGGCTATATTTTTAATTCAGTAGGCATTCAGCCTGCTGTTTGCTCTTAGAAATAATAAAATATAACAGAATGTACAGTTATCAACATGAGATAATAATGTCCTTGTGGCATCTAGGCATAACCTTTAACCTTGAATCCCAATGGTAAAGGAGCTCATGATAACCTCTCTGGCTGAAACTGCTTTACTGCTCTGATAGCACTGTTACTCTTGGGGGGAAATTGTCTTTTCTACTAGAAAGATGAACTTGGTAAACTGAAATGTTAAATGATAATGTCAGCACATTCACCAGAGTTGTGTGGTTTGTGTTAATGATTGTGTGTATCAGCCAGTCTGAATTTTGCCTCTAGTCCAAATAATTTAATGATTTTATTCTCTCAACATAATTCTGCACTAATTTTAAATCTAACTTCAAAGGATCCTCTGATTCTTGTGAAATACAGTTTTAGTAAAATGGACCTATTTTTTGTTTTATCAGCCACTCAGATTAAGTCATCAAGGAGATACAGAAGAACTAAGCACATTAATAACCTGGAATTACCAAAAATAACAATGCTAACAACCTAGTCATTAATGAGAATTACTAGTCTTGTTACTATAGAAACAGGACTGAAGCAAATAGAGATTATGTGTAATTTCTCATTTCCAAAAGTGATACATATTATGTCATTACCATAGTAATGATATTATTACCCCAAATGTAATAAACTTAAAAGCTACTTACCCTGAAAGGACACCTCCATACCTGAAAAGACTGACGTGCATGTTCTAATGTTGATCTTCACTGGAGATCCACAAAAATATAACTGAAATGGAACTAGCAAATTTACCAAACAATGAAGATGGTGAAGTTGTCTTAGGACACTTTCCAAAAATTTGCTCTTTTTACTTATAGTGAAGCCAAATTTGTAATCTATTGTAGATTGTAAGAGGCTAAAGGTAAAAGTCAGTCTAACCTACTGCAATTTTTTGGTATGACCAGTAGTAATTGCTGGCCCAGACAGGGAAACAAAACAAAACTGCACTCGCAAAAAGGTTGCCACTATAGACAGGTGAAAGGAATTTCTGTTTTCTTTTTCACTTTTCCTCTAGCCAAACAGAGGAATGAACATGGATGTACTGAATGTGATGTAATAAACAAACATATAAAAAAAGATTTTGAAGAGTGGGAATAAAAAAGATCACTGTCACAATGGAACCCACCAGAAACTTCTCTAGCAACCACAAGTAGCCTTCTCCCCCCCCCTTGCCCACCAATTTAAATGTTTTCCTGGTTGATGCTCAGAGAGGCTGTGGAGTCTCCACCCCAAAAGGTAAGCTAATTAAATTTTTACTGTTACTTTTGGTGTCCTCTCTGTAATCACTTTTTTTGGTGCTATATAAGATAAAGCCCCTTACACTAGGAAGCAACAGCAGAGCCACCGTGGCTAAGAACTGGCAGTGATGACACTTCTCACATTTAGAATAGGAATTAAGAGTATTTGTGCATGTGTTGTTATTGACTCATTCATCAGGTGCTTGTTACTTCAGGCAATGAGTTTCCTGTTATTCCATTACTAATTTTTATTAAGACTTTCTTTTTCTTTGCTTCAGGGCTTGTCACACTTCTATTGCCATAATGATGAAGCTAAACTTCCCAGTATCCTACTGTGGAAATTGCAAGAAAGCGATTACAGAGAACCTCAGGAGAGTTATCACTCCTATAGCTTCTGCCTGAGTGACACTACTTGTAAACGGATTTTATTATTTTTCTTAAAAGGAAAACTATTTCACTGTGAAAGTGACTAAGCACTGGCACAGGTTGCTCAGAGAGGCTGTGGAGTCTCCACCCCTGCAGATAATTGAAAGCTATGTGTTCACGGTTGTAGGCAATCTGCTCTATGTGACCCTGCTTGAGCAGGAAGGAGTTGGACCTGATTACTTCAGAGGTCCCTTCCAACTTTAAACGTTATCATTCTTTGGTTTTTAAAATTTCTAGAAAACTTAGGATAGTTGATTAACTACTTAGATTTGCCTTCTAGGGTGTCTAGAAACATTGTGGCAACCTGTGTCTCATAATGATTCATGTTGGAAGCTGTTATTATGGCAATTCAGGCTGATCACGGGGAATTTATGGACTCATGAGTGCTGAAGAAACCTTTGCCCTGAGATTATTTTTTTTTTATAGTAATGGCATGAATAAACCACCAGAGCTGCTTGAAGGTAAAGGTATGGAATCATTTCATGTCTGATTAAAATCTCTTGAAGTTTTTTGATATGATGTTTGCAAAGTGCAATAATAAGAATAAATAGAATATCAAAATAACTGATGAATTCCTGAAGAAATATCAACAGTGTCCAAACAAATTTAGTGCCATTGCCTCTTGGAACGTAGTAGATCTGTTCCAAGAAGGGAAATAAATCTATTTCTTCCTTGTTTTCTGTTTCAAGTTTGCTTGTTTTAATAATACAGGTTCAGAATTTCAGCACAAAAAAAGCTCCAATATGCTTAGAGAAAGTATATACAATTACATTCTAAATGAAGATTCTGTTTATGATGATAGAGAACAATTATACAAAGCATCTAGGTGTTTTCTATTACACGATTTACAATTTTGTGTCTTAAAATGCCAGGAGATTTAAATGCAACTTGAACAATTGCATATAGTTCTTTTTTAATATGTCTCTATTTGAACTGAAAAATACACATTTTTACCAAATGCAACAAATGTTTATTTAGAAAAAGCATAGTGTTGCACCTTTTGTGCAAAGCATTGCTCAGTTTCTGAGGAAATGCAGATGACTACCTATAAACTACATACATAGAGAAAGTATGGTTGCTTGCCTCAAGCTGTATGCTTAAAATTCTTACAAAACAGTTTTTGCTCACGGAACTATGTTGATCTATCTTCTGTTTTTTGATGTGCAATCAAAACTGCGAATCATCTTTAGCAATAGCTCTGCCCCTGAAAAGCAAAAGAGTAGAACAAATGAGAAAAATGTTGATTTTGCCCAGAGCACTGTAAGGGAAGAAGCCAACAATTTAGACCTTGAACAAGCAATCAGTATTTAGAACTCACTGTGCATCACTGAGTTACAAAAACAAGAAGAGGCACGATGAGTATATAGGCATGAACAGAACTTGGAAGAAAGCCCTAATGACTGACAACAAATGTTATTTTAATGATAATACTCCGGCTTTGGTGTAAGTTACATGAAGATACGTGCAAGCTATATTCTTCTGTCACCATTCTTGGACACAGTGGCTACCTAGTAATTAATGAAGCAGCAATTCATGTCTAATGGCATAAACCGTTGTTTACTACTTTGAATAAAAAATCGGGTTTGATAGACTCAGATCTACTGTTTGCAACCTCATAAAACTACAGTCATGAGCAATAATTGATTTACTCACCTCTTCAGTTGGTGATACTGTGTATTGAGAAACACTGAAGCGGATAAAAGCCTCTGATGTACACAAAGTGAATTAATGCTGTTGCCCCTAATCATAGGATAATGTTGCATTATTTAAAATTTCTTTGTCAGTGGAAGAAATCCTGCGGAGACATCACTGAAACTTCCAAAAGTACCTACAATATTAGGGTATTCCTCTAACCTGGGTATTCCACTACCAAGCTACATATTTTGGAACAGCTTTGAAACCTTTTGATTTTTTCCTGGTCATATGGAACAGACTCTGGTTAATATATGTGTATGTAAAACAGCCAATTTCTTGCCTGATATTTTAGATAATTTAACACTTTTTGAAGCTTTTTATTTAACTAGCAACTTCTGCTGTCATCAGACAAACAGATTTAAGCACGAATAACAATGCTGTTTATATCAGTAACCTACTGATATGAAGACACTGTAGCAAATGAACCAGTAAGACTCACCCACATGCAAGTTACCGTTGAAAGTATGTAAACACTTGGTTATGACTGATTAATCAACCGCCCACAATCTGATTCTATAGATCAGAGAGAGCCAGTTTTCTTTTACAAGCGTGAACATTTCTGCTCTACAAAGATATATAACGCAGAGTGGAAACATATTTCCTCTTTGGGGCAGAAGGTATAGTAGACTCCATAATGTAATCAGCTGAAGACCACATGAAATAAGAAAAGTATGTATTAAAAAGGTACGTGTGACTTTTAATCTTCTCCATATACGTCAGTCTTGCAAAAAATTGATGTACTCTCTACAGTTTTGAATAAAGAGGAAAAATGGAATGTCATCATGCTTATCAAACAGCAACTCATTCTTGGGAGAATGTGTTTTACATCTTCTGTATCTTCAAGGTTTTCAAGTTAGTGATACAATTACTGAGATTGCAGAGTCTATTATACTGGCGTTAGGAAATACTAGTAGGACAGCTGCATACTGAATGCGAATTATGTATCTTGAAATATCTATGCTACTATATAGTGTATGACCTTAAGAAGGACTTGCATTACAGAAAAGGTCTACATTCCTTGGCTGTACTATTTGGGCTAGTGCGTTATTATACTTTTGTTTATAAACCTTCTCTTGCCAATACACTCAGAACATGTTGACAACAAAACGAAACAAAAACACACAAACAACCTTTTCCTGAACAACTGCCTTGTCTTTGGTATATGAAGCATTCTCTTCTGTGTTTAATGTTGCATACTAACCCCAAGGCCTTGGATTATGACTGAGGCATATAGACACTATCTTTAACAAGTAATAATTTTAAATTTCAGTTTTATATTTGTCTTATAGATAAATCAATCTATGTCATTAGAAGGCTTTTAAATTGATGTTTTCCTGCAAGTTCCTAATATAGTAAAGTTTTAAAATTTTAATTTTGATTTTTTTTAGATTCTATTTTCAAAATGAAGAATGGATTACTCTCCTCTTTTGAATATGTAAATCAGAATTATTCATTTCAGGACTTTCAGTCATGTGAATTGTCATTAAAAGAAAATAAAAATAAGAACCCTGTTCTCGGTGTGATGATATTTAAAATCACCTTTATACTACGTATCAGTGTAAGGGAACAAATATAAAGGGAACAAAGGAGACTATAAACAGGAGGGAAATCAACTTTTTACCTGGATAGTGATAGGACAAGGGGGAATGGTTTTAAGCTGAAGGAGGGAAGGTTTAGATGGGATGTCTGGGGAAAGTTCTTTACTGAGAGAGTGGTGAGGTGCTCGAACAGGCTGCCCAGAGAGGCTGTGGATGTCCCGTCCCCGGAGGTGTTCAAGGCCAGATTGGATTGGACCCTGGGCAACTTGATCTAGTACTAGATCTGGAGGTTGGTGGCCCTGCCTGTGGCAGAGGAGTTGGAACTTGATGATCCTTGGGGTCTCTTCCAGCCCAGGCCATTCTATGATTCTATGATTCTGTGAAATCAGCTTACTCTCTACATTAAGACTGAAAAGGTGTTGAACAAAGAATTAGTCTCACCTGTGTTTGTTTATATTTTCTGTGAAAACTTTTGCTCAGATATTGGTTGCAGACTATTCTAGAAATGCCTATATTCTTTAAAGATTTATTCCTAGGTTTTTGAGCTACTGAATTTTTTCTCTTCACTGGTTTTGGATGGGTTAAATATTTTTTTTGCTGCAGATATATTATTTTCACACTGCTGAGTAGATCCAAATATATCTTATCTGTAATAATAGTCCTTAAGTCAGCAATATTAAAAGTTTTTTCATTTTAGTAGTCAGTACTGAGTTACTGTTAAAATATCAAAGACACAAAAACAACCCTAATCTAGAAGAAGCCAAATACTATCAGACAACTAACCAAATTAAGATTTTTTTTTTTAATTTGGAACTCAAGATGGCAAGTAAACTTGGATAGAAAGGAGATTAAACAAATCCTATTCCTTAAGTGGAGTGAGGAAACAAAGTAATCGCAGTGACATTAATAAAAAGTCACATTTAAAATATAGTTGAAGAAGCATATAGCACAGACTGATTACTCTAAAAAAGCTAAGAAAAAATACTTACTTGAAAACTTGGTAGAAACTCCAGTCTGATTCTACTTTGAGTAAGTATATTGAGAAACAGCAAAGTTGTTTTCAGAGAAAGCAGAGTGAGAAGGGAATGTATAATAGGCCTTAGAAGGTCAGGAGGACTTTGAAGGGCTGTTGGAAATGAGGGAGAGATGAAAATGTTTTCACCAGTGACTTGGATACAGGACTTGAAGGTAAGCTAATTAAATTTATGGACAACACTAAACTGGGAGGAGCTGTTGAATCGCTTGAGAGTGGAAAGGCCTTGCAGAGATATCTGGACAAATTAGAGATCTGGGCAATCAACAACCACATGAAGTTTAACAAGATCAAGTGCTGGATTCTGTGCCTGTGATAGGGCAACCATGAATATATGTACAGACTGGGGGACAAGAGGCTGGAAAGCAGCCCCACAGAAAGGAATCTGGAAGTTCTGGCTGACGGCAAGTTGAACATGAGTCAGCACTGTGCCCTGGCAGCCAAAAGGGCCACCCATACTCTGGGGTGCATCAGGCCATGCACTGATAGCCAGGTGAGAGAAGGGATTGTCACGCTCTGCTCTGGTACAGCCTCACCTGAAGCACTATGTGTAGCTTTGGGTGCCACAATATAAGAAAGACATAAAACTGTTAGAAAGCATCCAAAAGGGGACTAAGAAGATGGTGAAGGGTCTAGAGGGCAAGAGGTATGGTGAGCAGCTAAGGTTCAGTCCAGAGAAGAGGAGGCTGAGGGTAGGCCTCATGGCGGCCTACAGCTTCTGCATGAGGGGAACAGAGGGGCAGGTGCTGGTCTCTGCTCTCTGATGATAGTGACAGCAACCCAAGGGAATGGCATGAAGCTGCATCAGGGGAGGATTAAGTTGTGGATTAGGAAAAGGGTCTTCACCTAGGGAGCTGTCAGGCACTAGAACGGGCCTCCCAGGGCAGTTGTCATGGCACTAAGCTGCCACTAAGTTCAAGAAGTGTTTGGACAACATTCACAGAAATATGGTTTGACCATATGATCAGAAATATGGTGGAGCCAGATGCTGGACTCGATGATTCTTGTGGGTCCCTTCCAACTTTGGATATTCTATGATTCTGTGAAAGATCACATGCTTCATGTCTGTGCCTGCTTTCCTTCCACCCCCTATATTCGTTCCCTGTGCAAACTCTTGTATACAAAAATGAGAGGGGGAGAGTGGCTGGTGGAAGTGGGATAAGGGAGACACAGGCAAGGGAGGAGAATGCCTGGAAGAGTCTGGCATGAGCTGAGGCTCAAGAATAGTCTGGGAACTGACATAAGGTGTCACCACTGTGTCCTTTAGCGAAAGCTTATACAACCCTGCTGTTCCCTTGTGAATCTGTGTCCAGTTGTTGAGAATTAAAGTGGATATAAACTGGTGATGTACAGTGCTCAAGCATAGGCAAAGAGATCATCAGGTTCCATCAGCACCTGTTAGTGGATCAGTTTGCTATTCCAAGAGGCTGCGGACCAGGGGTTTGCTTATTATGCATTAAAGACTTTAACTGCTAAATAACATGTCCATATAATCAGTGATCTAAATTGTTTGAATTATTATGGCAGTAGCAGATATCTAAAAATGTATTAGTGAAGAGCTACATATATAGGAACTGTCTAATCACTTTCATAACAATTATTTTTTTAATCTATTAAAAAACAAGCATGCAGATTAATAGGACCCAGAGACAGAGCTGATGAATGAGCATTTCTGCAAAATAAAATGCTTACAAATATGACCTTATTGCTCTGGTGGGAGGTGAACTTCAGTGTGAAAATCTGAGAACATATCTTAAAGTTTTAAATAGAATTATCTCAGTTCAGTGAAACCATTAAGTGGAATTGTGGATTTTTATTATTATTACTATTTTATCTGTGATCTTCTCCCAGATAACTATCCTCTCCTCCTGCTTGTATCTATTATGACCTACAGGAAGCACAGCAGTGGCATACATGGAAAACACTCATCATTGACTCAAGGAAAATCATACTCATTCACTTTCTCCCTGCCAAAAGAAAAATCACCACAAAAAACTGTTTTCATTCCACATTCTCTTCCCTAGTTGATGAGTGCTGTTAAGAATATCAATTCTAGATCTCAACAGGGACATATTCTGGCCATAGTTGTCAAAAGAGACATTATAATATCATCTGAGATATCCTGTTGACTTTTCCTGGCTGTTTTTATTTATTTGTTTAAAGTACTGCTACTGTGGATATTGATTTCATAATCTTATAATCCGTTTTTTTTTTTTCCTGACAATCAGAGTTCAGTTTGTAATCGTTACAGAAAATGAATGTAAGTGAAGAGCAAATGCACGCAGTGTGTGAAGGAAATATTTGGGTGTTTTAAGTAAAAAACAACTTGATAGATGTTACATAATTGCATTAAATTAAAATTCAGATAAACAAATATATGGTGAATCTTCAACATTCTCCAAGTCTTCTGAGACATTAAGTTATAACTCAGATTACTCAAATGTGCTATACACATTGCACAAGGCTGGCCCCAGAGTTCTGGTCATAAAAGCCAGTTCAGTCCTGCCTTTCCATCTTAACCTGTATTTACTTAAAGATCTCATATGTTCCTGCAGACCTTCAGATAGACATGATTGCGTTAGCAGGTATTAGATAATTACCCTTAATAAGCCCAAAGCTGGATTGAACTAGAAAATTAAATGCACCTTATTTATGCATTCATATTTTCCCATATAAAACTGCCTTCAAAGTAAAAGAAAACTATCTAAATGTCTTATTTACTTTTGTGTTTGGAACTAAAGATACGTGACTTTGTCATCAAAGGAGCTTGTGATGTTGAAGTGAAATTAAATTTGTGCCTAAAATGCCTAGACAGTATACAAGGCTTTCAAAAACAACCTGAAAAGTTTTCATTTCTTTCTTCTTTACTTGTGCTAAGGACAAGTGACTTAGCTATCAATGATGCTTATTAGAATCCTGTAATATAACTAAAATGAAATGCATTGTGCCCAATATGCCTTAGTTTTCATAATAATGACAACACATATGCTGTATTTCTTTCTTTGTTTTCTTTGTGTCAAGGATATAAACTGTCTTTCTGCCATCACAAACTGTGAATAATGTATGAAATAAATAAAAAAAAAAGATGTGAAATATGAATAGAAATAGGCTGTGTAGCAGACCCATATGTTCTACTCTAGGATGGGGTTTAATTCGCAGCCTATCAAAGTCAATGCCAAGACTCCTATGGAAATTAATGGGCTTTGATCATGCCCTGTAGTCAAATATTTTGGGACCCAAATTCTTAAGCAATAAGAAAAGAAAGAACTTGTCAACGAACAGCATTCTCTTCCTTTATGTTGCTCTTCAGGTGCCAAGAGCTCTCTTGATACTTGAAATTTGACTTTGCAACTGCTTCCCACTCTTGGCCTTGCTACCTATGGAAGGTATGGGTTTAAGGATATTGTATATATTGTTTAAATACTAGATAGAGTAATTGAACACCTGGTATTAGACTGGATGGTAGCTTCAGAGGCCTCTTGGTAGTTTAATGAGATACATTACGATTTATCTTCATGTTTATTAGACAGACAGACACCTCTGTTTTGAGCTTTGAAATGTTAGTCCCTTGAGTCATCATGTCATACATATTTGACATTTAAAAATAGTACTTCTTGTGAAGGTGGCCAGCTTGTGTAAACAGGGCCTGGAGAGCAAAATGTCATCTTTGAGCTCCCACCCTCTGTTGTAACAAAGCTAATGAGTAGCATGCAGTAATGCCAACTCCAATGAATTAGTGATGAGTAATGGGATTTTGGCTGAGATTGCATGATGATATGGGAACCTCCAGGCCTCTGAAAAATTCTGGCTCTGTCACAAGGGAAACCTTTCATATCGCCTGCCTCTCATGCTTGACTACTTCCTGAGGAAAGGAGCCAGAGAAGCCTTCTGTGGGAGGGCTCCCTCCTCTTAGCAACCTGCTGCTTCCCAGAAGAAAGAAGAGTGCTTAAAATCATGTTAGGATAAGGAGTATTGCTTCTTTCCCCACCTTCCACTTGCAGTGGCATAGTCCACTCGCTATGTCTACGTGCTGGAAAAGGGTATAATTCTTCAGTGCTCATAACCCATAGAAGTTGATTTAAAAAAGGAAAACAAGGAGACTATGATGGGCTGGGTTGCTGGCAAGAATTGACACGAGGTTGGGAACATGAGACTGAGAGAAAATTTGAAGGAAATGTGAAACCAGGACAGAACTTAAGACCAGGACCTGTGGTCCATCTGGATGAGCACTGTGCACAGCAGGGGTGCAAGGGGCCAGTCTGATGGAGAGGGGAACAGACATGTACAGGGCCAAGAAAATAAAAGTGTTTGCTGAGGAGCTCAGCAGAGAAGAGGAAATGAGAGACTATGTATGCCAAATGATTAAAATTACAATGCTCATTTTCCCTCTTTCCCTCACAAGGACAAAATAGATAAGTAACATAGGTCAAAAATAAAGCAATATTATTATTTTCATTATTTTAAACAAAGCATAGCAACACCAAAATACTGTTTTCCTTTTATCTGAGGAGGAGTATCATGACCCAGAAAATCTCTTGCGGTTGTTATTATTACAACCTTTCCTTACTGGGGAAACCATATATGTATGTACATATTTGCGTGTGTGTGTGTGTATATGCATATTTATTATTTTCCATGTAAAAATTGTTCTGACTCAGAAATGGAATAGTTTGAGCCAGGAAGCTTCCTTAATTGTAAAAAATTACTTTCTGCGGTTATTTTTTATTAAGAGGAAGAAGCATCATAGCAGATCTTGGACAAGGACAACCGGCCCTCCCAACAGTCTTGGATTGCTATTTAGATTATGAAAGAAACAGTAGTAGACCTGAAGTCATCCATGCTACGGGACCACCATAGCTCCCAGCAAAGCTCTTGAAAAATTGATGAAAAACATCTAAAAGGACACCAATAGATGTGTCATCTCACAGTTGATGTAAGGCCTCTTCTTTGTTATAGACAAGCATTGTTTCCAAAAGTGATATTCATGCCACTCTAGACAACACGTTAAAGTACAAAGTGTTTTATTTAGCATATTGAATTTCATGAATAAGAGGTATTACCTTCAAGTGGTAATGTACATGAAATCATCCTATGTAGTCTCATTTATGAGTGATTTTTATTTTATTTTTTTCCGTATTTCTGATGGAAAAGTATGGCTGAAAAATACTAGTGTGGATTTGTGCTATATGTGTAAGAAAAACTAAAGCTTTTAATCTTTTTAAATTTTCAAATATGACTTCTGTTCCACATTTGTAGAGTTTCTACCTATTGATTTGAAGAGAGCAATTTTTTTTCCATGGCAATTGTGGAATAAAAATCTAACCAGCTTTGCATTTTTGTGCCTGATCTATTTCTTTTTAAACAGAAAGATACCATTCAGTAATCTTATAAAACATTCTTTTTTCTTTCCATCTGAGTAACATACTGATAATTACAAGAAAACATGCCTGTATAGCAAGTAGAAAATAATAGACCTTAAAACAGAAAGGACATTTCATGAGTATTTTGCAGAAGAGAACTCTTCTTGGGCATTTGAAGACTATGTACAAAAGTATCTCTGTAAAAGCACATTCCTCAGATGCAAAGTAGATAAAACACTTCTAAGAAAATAATAAAAAAAATCGAAGTAAAACACATATAATAAAAATGTTTGTTAAAATGTCTAGAAAACTGGATAGCAAAGCTTTTTAGACCATTCCTCCTTTATTCAAACTGATCTCTAGTCAGACATACACCCAGGTTGTGCTCCAAAGTCAGTGGTTTGCTGAAGCCACTTGTAGGTGGTTTTGGATGAAATCTAGTATTAATGTGATCCTGTTGTAAAATTGATGTAGAATAAATGATCAAACAGTACCTGTAAGTGAAAACACCTGGAAAATAGTAATTCTCATACATTGATTTGGCTTGTGTTATGAGAGTAAATGATGATAACAAAGGGTTAGAGAAAGTATACAGAAGGAGAGACAACTAATCAAAATGATATTCAATAAAACATGCTTTCAACTTCAATCAATCTTAACACATATATTGTCCGGGTAGAATAAAATTAAAAATGTACCATATTTCTCTTGTTTTTCAATTGAGGAAAATCTTTGACTGTGTTTAACTAACATATGAATGATTGACTGCATATTAATACACAGTCACACGTGCAAATACCATTGGCATGCAGAGCTGACAAATTTGTGTAAAGAAACATTGTAAAAATATTTTTTATTATATTTATTACTCAATAAGTGCCATATAAGAGGTATGAAGTAATAACAGACTATTTTAACCTCTTCTACAGTTACAGGTACATCTACTAAGGTGTTAAAATTTGTTACTGTTGATGGATATTGACAATCAAAAAATATGGCTGAATTCAGCCTATATAAATATTTTAATTATTGTCCTTAGTTTAAATAGAGTCTGTGAGTTAAACTTTTATAAAGGGAAGGTATCTCAATATTTAGGTTAAAGGCAAAGCATTCAGGCATGAGATTTAAGTTAATAACTTTCCAATGTGAACCTTAGTACCGTGTAGCAAACGCTCGTTATGTCTGATGTTTTCAGTTCTCCATATATCCTATATTGAAAACAGCATTAGCCAATTGTTTCTTACGCACAGGTGGCATGAGTGTTGATATACAGTTGAACCTTATTTGATGAGTTTCGTGTTTTGTGGTGGACTGCATATTTTCCATTTGTAGTAATAAATGGGAACATGAAATGCAAGGATTTGGAACCATACTGTAAGATAACTATATTTTTTATTGTCATTCATTACAAGTACAGCTAATATATATATAATAGATATTTTATATAAATATAGAGATCAAATAAAGAATAAGTAGTTTATTAAAAAAATGAGACTAACATGCAAAAAATTGCTCACAATTTTATCTAGGATTGCTAAGTAGTAAATCTAATTTACAGAAGGCAGCTGAGAAGTCATAACGGAAGTGGTGTATTGTTAAAAATAATCAATAATCCAACTATAACAGCATTTTTATTTTTGCTTTATAGGGAAAACTGTAGATTGTTTCTACTTAATAAGCAAATATATACCCCATCTCCTGGTCCCCAGGTCACAAAAGAGGGTTATCCTGTCACCACCACTGATTTCTTAAAAGTGTGACATGTATTTAGTTGTCAGTTCCTATCAGCAGCATTCACGAATCAACATTACATCAGCAGCAAAGCACACCATTTTATGCTCTTTTTGAAGATAATTAGAGTTCCCTTTTGTTGCAAATAAGATGTAAAACAGCTATAACTGCTGGTGAACGTGATTAAAGTAACCTCTATAGAACCCCATTATTCTAGACAGATTCCTTCAGATGCATAATTTCCCCATTTTAAGAAAACATAATGCATGCATATAAAATTCAAATTGTCAAGACACCTCTAACAAAAATTAGTTCTCTATTAAGGCATTCTTAGTAGCTGGTTAACATGTAAAACTCTTTAAGTGTATTTTAAAATAATCATGAAATAATAGTACATGTCATTAAAGGTAAACATTTTACAGTGAGAGGTTTGTTCAGACAAGAGCTATGTATTAAACTTTTTCTTACAAAACTACCATTGTAAGTATGCGAAGAATGTACCTCATTCTCATCTTTCCATCAGGTATGTTCTGGTACAATCCCCTTTTCCCCAACATCATGACCTTGTATCACTATTTATGGACAAACTGAAGAATATCCTCTTTTCTCAGCCCATAAATTATAGCTTAAATATCCTCATTAGATCTCACCTAATATTGTAAAAATTTTGTTCACAGCAAAACTATTCATTTTCTGTTGGACAATAGGTTATTTACTTGGTGTGCATGGTCTGATCATTGAGAGGCAGAGCTGAATGGTGAAAACATTGCATGTGAATAACGTTTTTCAAAAAGTGAGAGGAAAATCAAATAAAATAGTATATATTAATCCATAGATCCTCATCTACTGGTTTTCAATGGTAATTAAAAGAATGGTAATTCTTTTTAAAATGCTAAATACCTGGCTTTCAAATAGTTGTGATTTTATAGCCTAGAAAATGAAACTCCACTAAGTACTTTTTAGGCTATTGCATGTTATTTCTAAATAACCAATATATCATTTTTTTTCAATGATAAATGTTAAATTTCAGAGAATCGCGGAATGGCCCAAGTTGGAAGGGACCCCAAGGATCATCAGGTTCCAACCCTTCTGCCACAGGCAGGGTCACCAACCTCCAGATTAGGTACTAGATCAGGTTATCCAGGACTCCATCCAACCTGGTCTTGAACATGTCCAGGGTTGGGGACTTCTGTGTGTACTACAATCTCTGGTGTAGAGAACCAGGCACCAGAACCTCTTCCCAGCTGGTGCAGGACACCTCAGAGCAGCTGTCGAGTTCTCTGACTTCAGAATTGGATGGATAGAGTTTGTCTCTAACCATGCAAGGGCAATGTGTTGTGCAAAATTAGATCCTTGATGGTAGTTTACCTTTGAATTATGTAACAGATAATTGTTTATTTGAATCTTTCTAAAGATAATAAACTATGATGAACAAATTAAGCAAAGATTGCCAATAGAGTGACCATTACTTTTGCTGAATGGTTATAATTATAAAATGAAATCCTGGTTTGCTCTGTTGGCTACCTCAACATCCAAAGGAAATGTTATTAAAGAAGCTTACAAATGAATAATCTTTCCCAACAACTCACAGCAGCACTCACAGCATGAAAGTGTAAGAAATAAGGAAAGTTTTCCAGGAGCAAACTGATTAGGGTGAGGATGATTCTCTGTCAGAAGAATGTATTGTACAAGTGTCCTCTGGAGAAAAAATTTTCACCTGAAAAGAAACAGCATTATGAATACTACAGAACTGTAGATTGCAGGACACTGATCTTATTAAGAACCAATGCTAATTTGCACACTGTCTCCTGCTGAACTAGAAGCAAGTTTACCACTGGGTTTGTTAATTTACACAGGACACCATTATCTTGGGTTGGACTTAATGTATCAGAGTAGAGGTCATTAACTGCTGAGTTCATGATTATCTAGCATGAATTACAGACAGTATCACAAAAATACATTTGTTCTGAAGCTTCATTTCTCCTCATGTGATTTTTTTCCCCTATTGGTGTTTAATTCCATTTTCAAAACCCTAGGCATTGTATATTGCACATGCACACACACTGTCAGTCTTTTTTTCCCCTTGTTTTTCTTTCATTAACCATTCAGAGAAGTAATGCAATTTTAAATAAAAATAAAGTGCAATAGTATGTACTTTGCATTTAATAGAAGTAGCTGGACTTTTTAAATTCACAATAGTAGGCACAATTATAATGTAAGCTCTAAGCTTCCCATTACAAGTAAATCAATGATTTAGATAGCGCTGTATTGGGGAAATAAATGGATAAATCCCTGCTTTAGATGCTGTACCATGGATTTATGTAAACTGTCCACAGCACTTCTGAAGCTTACTGTAGCCTAAAATGTTGGAGAAATAGACTACACAGTCTCATTGGAATACATGCATGAGAAATCAGGAATCTGGAGTTAAACATGAAAGCATGTTTAATAGAAATGTTTGTGTTTTCTGGTTAAGTAAACACATTTTCATAAAGATTCATAAAGTTTAGTCTATTTTACTTATATGGAACCAACCATCTACAAATTCATCCACAATTTTTAGATCTGTATGAACATATTCCTAATAGTAGGGAACACTTCTGTGTCTTGGCGTGATATGTTTAGAAAAAGGTGCATTTTCATTTATTTAATGCAAATATTCATACAAGGTAAACTACTTATGCATACATGGAACATGTTTTCATGGAAGCCTTCTGACAACAGGAAAACAATATAACATAATTGTAAAATAAATGGAATGCTGCAGTTTCAAAATTACTCATACTATGGTGCAGTGACTAAAGAAGAATATAGGAAAATTGAGATACTGTTTGCTGTTTTTGAGCTGCTTTGCTTACAAACTATTTCATTCTAGTTTTATGTGTATGTTAGGAATATATCTTCTTTTGTACTAGACAAATATCAGCAGGAAAGATACATCTCATCTTCTCTGAATATTGAAATCGCATTGTTATTAGAGATTGGTGAACCACTTCAGCTATTTGAACTACTCGCAGGACTTTTTTTTTTCCATAAATTTATGTCCTTTTCAGTTCATAAATTTTATACAAATTTTATACAAATAGGGATTTTGTGGTTTTGAAGTAATTTTCATTTCAAGTTGTTTCCCTTTTTTATGCAAACAATTTAAGTCTTATCATTTGTCATGAATTGCCTACTATGACTATAGTCTTGATTATTGTTGCCTATTGTTATTCCCTTAAAGTCAATGGTTACTTGAAAAACACAGTATTTTTTCTTCTAACTGGATGGCTGAAATATTCAGGCAGAAGAGAAGAATTTGAAAAAATAAGTGTGATACAATCACACTTGCACGAGTGTTTATGCACCCATACACATTCTGAGAAACACAGAATATCTTGGAAGATTATTCGTGAAAACAACTTTTCAACATCAGGATTTATTAGAATATTGTAGGTGTACAAACTCATACAGTCATTTTGAAAAATTCCACTGAGCTCAAGAAGAAATTTGCTAATGTTCTAGATGATTCTTCAAGTAAAAATCTTTATCGATGTCTCACATAGATAGTAATGATTATGAAGCTAGTTAATTGTTAGCTGGTGACAATTTCTTGTCCTTTTATTGAAATGAAAACTGTACTTTCTTGCTTGAAGATGTAAGTGATGATGGCAGAAAAGTAAATAAAAGGAGGCATTGAATAGCTAATTTCATTTCTTATTAACAAATTTTTCAAACAATCTTTTCAAATGTGCCATTTCTCTGTAGACCATTTCAAAACCAGTATCATCTGCATAAGATAACCAAAGATAAAACACAGTAAATAACATTTTTATGAATTTTTCAGTGTTATAAAATGTTATATGCACTTTAAAATGTCTTCTTACTGCAAACTTATGTTTAAAATAATGATTTAAATTTAAAAAATCCATCAGCAGCAGCTTTTCAAATTTAATTTTAGTGTGGAGAAAGACATTTTTCTTGCACTTGGTGCTTAGGATTTTGTTTGCCTCAACATCTTTGGGATATGTCATCCCCTCACTTTGCTTCTTTTGTAGACCTTACAAAGTACTTACACTGCATCTGCCTTCTGTCCAGCTAACTTCAATAGCCACTAACCTGTACCAACTCTTTTGTCTTTCAAGTCCCTCCCTAAAACCTCTACCTTTTATATCAAGCCATTCATTCCTCTATAGACCTCTTGACTGAGGGCTTTTAACTGCAAATGTCTTTATATGAGCCACTGCTGAAGAAAGCAAGGCAGCGTGCTGTATTTGTGATAGTCTTAAGATTGCTGAATACTAAATATTAGCAAGACTACCAACAAAAGAAAAGCAGTGAATGGATGAGCTAGTACACCAGATGAGATTGAAGCAGAAAAATTGAAGCCTGAGCTTGAATTGTACGCTTGTATCCTTGTAAATTGTATACAGTATCCTTGCTTATACTGAAAATTGTTTGCAGTTCTTTCTACTTTTGAAACAGTTCATTTGGACAAAGAAGAAAGAAGTGAAATATGAGCAAGAGAAGAAGGATCTCCCATGCCTCCCGTGCTTAGTATTCAGAAATATCCACTGGCTTAGGTGGCTTCTGTCTGTTTTATAATAACAATAAGTTTATAATGGCAATAAGTTTTCTAATATTGAAAAAGCAGGTATGTTCTATTCTGGAGGTAGAAGGAATCTTCAGACTACTAATACTGAACTGTTACTAAATATTATGGTGACCACAGATACCAGGGTACAGAAATATGTCGCAAGAAACTCATTTACTCAAATATTCTACTTCAGGAAAAACAATGTAAAGCTGAATTTGGAGGGCACCTGTGGCAAAACAACACGAAAATCACAGAAGATACCTATTAACAGAATTGCATGATATACCACCTAAAGCAGCTCCACTACAAATAACAGATTTCAATATATCTGTGGTCATTTGGTATCATGAAGCATAAAATAGTGTGCTGCCACTTCTTTGCCATTTACAAGAACACCATGTTTGTTTTGCTTTAGATATCTAACCCAATAAAAATGCTTACTGCATTGTAATCATCCAAAAATGATTGGCAGGAATGGTTTATCTACCTTGTGTTTGTAGTTTTAAATAAGAGTAGAGAGTTATCAAAAATCATAGAGAATAAATGTAAGGAAGCGCTTATAAACACCGGGAGAGTTTGCAAACGCATTTTGTACTATTGTACAAGGACAAAAAAAAAAAAAAGAGAAGTATTCTGGCATAGGAACGGACAGATTATTTTACTGTCCTCGATTGTAAAGTTAAAGGACCCAAGCCAAATAAATGGTGAAGCACATGTAGATGACGTCGTTCTTCACATCCAGGAGGAGGTCACCCTACCTGTGGGGGAAGTGCTGACAGGATGTTTATGTGGGATTGAAGTCAGATATAATTTGGGTAAATGAAGGCAGGAAGAGGGTGTGTGTATAGGAAGTCCCTCAATTTTGTTTAATTTCCTTCACTCTCTTTTTATTGTAAGTTCTTTCATACCTGAAGAGTAAACTCTTATTCATGCAAGACTATTAAACATAAAACAAATTGTCTTCATACACTTCAGCCATTTGTGTAAACATTCACTTTATTTTTACTTACTTCTTTATTTACATTGTTTAGGAAAATGTAAGCAGAACTGCCACTGTCCTTTGTCTGTATATATTTATTCCAAATGGTGATGTTAAGTTCACCAAATCTTTTACTGTGAGTTGATCAGTTTTTTAAAAAGTATTAGAGATGACACTTAATACAGCTTTATTAGCATGGCTTTTAAAAGATTCCATGGAAGACTTATTCAGAATGGTTTTAACTCTAGTCACTTAGAGGCTGATGCTTACTGACATATTGCCCTCAAGTAGCTATAGTATAAAACATGCAAATGGAATGATAGTTTTGTTATAGATGATGAGTTAGAGGGAAAAAGAGTTTTGTAATAATTGCAATACCTATAATGAAACCACAACATCAGTTTATTCCCCATTTCTCCCCCAATTTCATTAATTTATTTGAAATGTACTACAGAAAAATAAGGAAAGTAAGATGAGAATTTTATGAATATTTTATTTTCCAGACAAGTATATGGAACAACAATAGGAATAATTTACTGATTAAATTGCAATAAAGTGCAACACGCTGAATAAGAGTGTGTGGATAATACTGTGTTACCCCTAATAAAGCTCTTTGAAGTACCATTGAAACTGGCCATATTATTCCTTCTAGATGCATTATCCATCACATTTCACCCTTTTTACTGTTCCTGAACAAAATCTGACTTCTATAAATGTCTATATTGGAAAATATTCACAAACAAACCACAAAGATGGATTTCAGGCAATCCTGTCTTTATAGAGTGTCCGCATTAGAAAAGTGGCATTTATGCCATTGATTAAAATACTTGAAACAACAACAACAAAAAATTACCTGTATTAGATGTTAAATAGTCAATACTGAACAATTTTACTATTGTGAAACCTTGGCGCATTGCTATACTGCAAATTTCCATATAAACAAAATTATTGCAGACATAAAGGGCAAATAGAGAAGTAATACAAATGTATGCACACAAAGAGAAACCTGGCCCACCCTCTTCTCTTTTCTCTTTTCCCTTTTCACTTCCCTTTTTTTTCCTTTCCCTTCCTTTCTTACCTTCTCAGTTTTACCACCTTTTACTCCTTTTCCCTTTTTCCTGGTCCCTTTTCCCTTTCCCCTTTTCCTTTTCCTTTTCCTTTTTTCCCTTTTTCATTTATCTTAAATTAGGCTGCAGTTACCTTAAATTGTATCCTGGCACAGACTGCTGTCTGATACTGCACAATTCCTAGAGGTAGCAAGGCACTTCTTTTGTTTCATGACATGTTTCAGTAGAGAGACACTTACATAAATATCCTTTGTCTTCTAATATCTTGAAACTGGAATTTGGTCCTGCAGTCGGACAATATATTTCTGGACCCTTGCTGACTTCAGTGGCAATCTGGGTAAAAATATTGTCTGTGTATGGAGTCTAACTGCAGGACAATAGCTTGCTATGTTAGAGAACACTATAAATACATTGATGCTGCAAATATGGAACAAGTAAAAGTGCACAATATTAAAAAAAACATGTGGTGGTTAAATGAAGGCTTGAAAATAATGTAGTGCAATAAAGTGTGGAATGAAACTTTGCCATGAAAGCTTTGACAGGCTTCTGTCTACTGTAAATTTGACTTCCTGTGGCCCAATGAGTATTTCTTATCAGCTGAAAACCCCCACACTAAGAAAGGTGCTGAGGGTCTTCTGCTGCTGCCTAGATGGCATCTTCTGTGTGTGCCACAGCTGAATCCATGTGGGCTACAATCAGACCAGATGCAAAACTGGACAGTATTGATGTACAGAAAGGAAAAGGCTTTAGATGCTGAAGGCTTCTACATCCTAAAAACAATCTTACTCCTGGAAAATGCTACATGTATGTAGGAAACAGATATTTGAATTCTTTGGGCAAGAGGTTTTCTATACCACAGATGACCTCTGTAAGAAGAAAATAGCCATCTGTTTGGGAAAAAAAAACAACACGCTTAATGCTGCCTAACGTTGTTGTAGTTGTTAGAAACCAGACTGACTAATTGGGTATAAGTTGTTTTCAGATACACTGTATAGCTGTTCTGTGGATCCTGATAATCCACACTTGTTAGCACCAGGACTTGTGTGATCATGCTTATGCCCAATTCAACAATTCCAAGAAATAAATAAATAAATAGAAGAAGAAGAAACAAAATGAGCCCCTGCAGAGTTCATATTTCTGAGATTAGCCAGCAGGTGAGTAGGTAGGGGTTAAGACAATTTTGAAGTTAAATAACCAAAGTCAGATGCAATTTAGTTCTCCAGGTCTGTCTATGAATCTAGCATATATACCATAACCTTATTTTGTAACAACAAAAAGATGATTATTACCTTAATACTTTGTTAATTATTGGTAATTAACAAAGTAGTTACATGTAGTGAGAAACCATAAATAGGGACAATAATTGACTCAACATGAAGCAAACAGTCCCTAACTTAATAATTACCTAAAAAACTTCAATACTGTTTACAGCAATGATGTCAAATTCCTGGCAAAAAAAAAAAAAGATTGGAATTTATCATATGTTAACGAGGCTGAGGACAAATTATTAATTAATTTTTTTCAAAGGTGTGTTCATCCTTATATATGCAGGCTCTATTTGATACAGCATACTAGGATTAAAAGCTAGTATCAAGGGCTAATCAGTTATTGCTGTACTATTGCAGTAAAGCTTTATAATAGAGACAGTGAATCTGAAAAATTTCCAACCACAAAATAAATGCAGTTGTATTTGTTTTGTCCTTATTTATGAAATCTGACCTGGGATGAAATTTTGCCTTTTGTTAATTTCTACTGATGACAGGGTTTCAAACTATTCACTCAAGTAAAATTCCCCATAACTTCATTGCAAAATTAACCCTGAACCAACGAACAGAAAGTTTGAATAAGAGACTTGAATAAGAGAAAAAATATCTTGCATCAACCTCTGCTTCCTTCATTCATGCATACATGTTTCTATTTAAAAGAATGGTGCTATACTTGAAAGAACAGGACATGCCCCTGCCAGAAGATCTGATTATTAAAAATAAGCTCAGATGAACGGGATCGGCAACATCTGAAGTATACCAGAACTGAAGCTAACCAAATAAACAAGAGTTTGGAAAATCGGGTGCTTTGGTTTCTTGAGAAAAAGAAGAAAATTAGATAAGGGAAATAAAATCATAGAATATTTACAAGTCCTTTAGTGAGAACAAATATGCTTTGGGAAGAAAGTAGTTTTGCTATATCTGATTAATCTGGCATGGCAGAAGGATTTATACAACAAAAGACAAAACCATTTTATAAAATTGGATGCAACGTGTGTTTACAAACTGGACATTTCCTCTTGTCCTAATGAATAATACACAGATTATGTATGCCATTTTAGTTTACAACACCTGTGATGAATTATTTGTAAATGCAATGAATAACATTACTAGGAACATGTCAAATTATACGTTGATAATGAATTTTTGGATACAACTGCTATGTAATTGTTCCCAGTGGATGTGTATTCATCTTCACCTGGCATTATTTTCCCTATTTTGAGGTTTGTTTTTTACTATGCATTTACATTTATATCATAATTGTTACAGTGATCTCTGTTCCTTTGTTCTAATCAGGTCTCTTTAATGGTATTGCACATTCTGAACAAAAGAGGAGGGGAAAACACACCAGGCTATTGGCAAAACAAAACACTGGTCTTTATTTGCGACTTCCTAAGTGCCTGCTTGGCCTCAGAAGGTTGGGTGGTGTTGACAGGGACTGGTTGTTTTCCTGAATGTATCCGCCAGCTGCTCCAGTCATGTGCTCAGTAGAATACTAGGTGAACAAACGCTAAGGGCTGCTCTGCTGACAGACAGGTACGCGCTGTTTTTACTTAGTGCATCTGAGATTTTTTAAAAAGGTAAATAAAGCAAATTAGTAGCATTAGACAGTATGTTTTTTTTTTTTCACAACACTGATACAGAAATGCTCACAATGAAAATATCTGTCATCAGTTTATGGTTTCAATAAGCAATACTACATTAACTGTGTTTACACAAACTTTCTGTATAATGTACTGTTTATCATTCAAAGGTCAATTTTACTTTAGAGAGTATGCTTGTCTCTCAATAACAGTAATTTGAAAAAGCTGCCAAAATTGACTGATCAAATACTAGATCTACGCACGCAGAACTTAGGTGTTTATTAAAATTTTACTTAATTAATTAAATTAATTTACTTAATTCAGTAAATCATTTACAGCATCTGCCTGAAATTATTTTTAATTCTGAAGTATTTGCTCCGCGCTATCCTCTGACTTCTACAACTGTACATGCAGCAACTGACATTTCTCTGTCTCACTGGGCAGCAGAATTACCCACATGGACAATTGTAGCCACAGCCAAAAGAACAGACTAGTTCCAGTCTTTTCTAAAGGTTCGGGTTTTCTCTTCCACGGTAATTTTCAAGACAGCAAATCACAGAACTTCGTATCTAGACTTTTTTTTTCCCTCAATCCAGAGAGGGAAGTTTTTCTCTGTCTATGAAAAATGTCAAGTGGAAATTTTTAAACAAATCTTAATTAAAAAAAAAAAACAAACACACGACCTTAAGTAAATTAAAAAAGTCAAAAAACTTAACAAAAATCTCCACCCCCAAACAACACTCTTCTTTTGCTCTTTTTTTCCTTTCTTCCCTCACCGTAATAATTGGCTGTGGCTGCTATTCAACAACATGCTCCGTTCTCTTTTGTGGAGGACTAAATTGGAACATACTCTCAGCTGAGCTGCCTGACTTTGAAACGCTCATTGGCATTTTAGATTTTTTTTATGGATTCTTTTAAATATTTGTAGATTGCCGCATTCAGCCTGCCAGTTCCAAGAGGTCTCATTATAATTATTTATAAGAGGTTGTTCTTTAAAAAAATTCTAAATATTTGGCTTCCTGAAAGGGGATAAAATACAAAGGTAAAATACCACTGATCTCTTGAATCAATTGGGAAATGTTTGTATTCAGAATCATTTTAAACTGTTTTTTCCCCAACGTTTTAACATCAGTCTCACCGCATGCGGCACTGCATGCAGCTACACAGTATGTACCTAGATGTTTTTTTCTTTAATAGCAAAAGTGAAAAATAAACTTAGTGTTAATCAACAGACAAACATTAGTTTGCATTAATTTTTACAGGACTACAGAACATGCCTTCAAAAACAGCACCTTATGAATGCAGATTGTATTGCATTTATTCACATTAAATAATTAAGAAGTGAACATTAAGTTGATGGTAATGTAGAAAAATGTTTATTTATAAGGCTTAATAGCTACAACCATACCAATACTTTGTACATAGCATCTCCTAACAAGGAGTATTTTCAAAAACATTAATGAACTAAATGTTAGGGACATATGGAGCTAAATTTTTCCCTTTATTATGCTGGCCTCAGCTAGGGAAATTGATCTACGTAAAAACTTCATAGTTACTATGAGAAAATTGAGAGAAAAATCCAGTCAAACACAAAACGTTTAATGTCAATGTTTTGTAGATGTTGCAGTAGAATTTGGTTTGTAGCTATAGGATATGTTTACATTTCACCTACAGATATAATTGTTTTCCTGTTGACTGTCACTTTGTGTTGGTAGATCTAATGTAGTTAACGGCAGAAAGATTTTTTTTCAGAGATTTAATAATTTGCACTAGTTTTTCCTGTTGAAATTTGGACTTTGAATTTATTCACTGGTTATGATATTCAAAGCTAAAAATATATAGCTACTTTATGATGCGTATTTGCAGATTTGCAATCTGCAGCAAATAATAGGCATACATAGGAACATATTTCATTTGACCATTCATTAATCTAACATACCTGTTCCTGCTCAGATCCTGCAAACTTCTAACATGCGGCAGCTGAATATTCTCAGTTTTTGTTCTGGGATTTCTTCAACTGTCAAGAGAGTTTGCCCAACTACTTCCAAAAAAATGATAAAAATGAAAATCAAGTGACTTAGTTTACAAAAGCTACAACGAAATAAATGCCGCTTTCATCTTTACATTAAACCAATTAAATCTAATTTCTCTTCTGTTTCCATACACAAGCAACAGCTGGACATGCCATCCATGGGTAATTAATTGCTTCCAAGGGCCTGCCAATGAAAGTGGTATCTCTTTAAAATGGTGACACAGCATGAGATGGGCACATCAAGTTGCATCCAATCTTGCAACATACTTAACACACTGCAATGTACGAATTTCTGCAGTGGCTGAAGAGCAGCACAACCCCCTGGAGTCCTGCTAGGGGCTGGGATGGGCTTGCTGCAGCTTTGCAGTGACCACTGTCCCCATTGGGCAGACAGTCCATAGGGCATTCCACTGAGACCAACAGCAGATGTCGGGGTTCATACCACAGGGACAAGCAGGTCATAGGTATGGCCCCCTTTTTACGACTCCTCACTGCCAAACACAGCCACTTCCTCCCATTCATTGCTCCACTTTCTCCCAGTCATTGCTTCCAAGAAGTGTCTCACCAGTGGAGAAGGACCAATCCAAGACACTTCTTTTTATCAACTTTAAGCAGTAGTTGAGGTTTCATTTTTTTTTTTTTTTAAAAGGTGAACTGTGAGATGGAAAGTGGAATTGGTATCCTAAATGTACCTTGTCAAACCCTCACTGGATAAGGTAGCTGATTTAATTTTGGAAGAGAACATACTTTGAGACCCTTGGACTCTAACTGAATTGTGCCTGATCTGTCTTGTTGTAGACATGAGTTTATGTGATCCAGAGATGGCAAGATAGCCATGTGACTCTTAGTCAATAATAAAAGACATTTTTTTCCTTTTCTTTGCTTTTTCTTTTTTTCTGTTTGAAAAATTCATTACAAAGATTTCATGCAGCAGATTTTTTTCCAGCTCCGTTAGGGAGAAAATGAAAGATGTTTGAGTTATGACTGGGGGTGGGGCAGCACAGGGAAGCAGCTTTTATTGTTTACTCTTGAAGTTCAAAAGAAGTAGTGTATGTGCCAAGCTTTTGTAAAAGCAAGGAATAAACAAACATTTTTCAGTGGAAAATGAAAGAAATTGCAAGGATTTTTAAAAAGGTACTATTTTTTTTAGGTGTAAGACATTGAGTTAAAGTTTTTAGTCTCTTTATTCTGACACATTTTCCTTCATTTGGATTTTCAGATATCGTGCTCTGTGCGTATGCACAGGAGGAAAATTTTTTAAACTCTACATATATGAAAGAGAGAAAAGACCTGATTCAGCTTTTGTGTAAACCGATACAAAGTAGGAGAGAACACATGGAAGTCTTTGAAACTACACTGTTGTAAATTTGGAGTAAATAAAAAGAAAATTAGACATATGGAATAAAATTATGACATGCTAAAAACGTCAGAGAAGGCCTAATGATTCAGCCCCATGGTCAATGTAGCCCAGCATTGTTGCTGACAGTAGCGTAAAAAACACTATTCAGGACAACACACAAGCCCAGCAATTTCTACAGTTGATTCCCCTCATACACCAGTGTCTAGAAATGCTGCACAAGGAATATTAGAAGGTACATCCTTGTCTAGTCCTAGTAAGAGCCATTCATCGATCTGTTCCAATTCTAATCCCTTCCTGAACCAGCTCATGCTGTCTGTCCTTCACTGGCTGCTGTGGAAGCAAGTTTGTGAAGTCATCTGCTCCCTGTACGAAGGAGTACTTTTTTGATGTGTTTTTAGATGGCTTCTTATAACTTTTACTGAGTACCCTGTTCTCGTATTGTGTGGAATTTCTTGAACAGTTCCAAGTTCAGATTAAACCTTCATCATGATTCTCCTCAGCCATCTCTCCAATTCCAAAATTCTTACCCTCATGATAAAACGATTGATCCCTCTTCTTGTTTACTTTAATTGCCTCCTCTGCTCCTCCCCCAGTTTCACGGCACCTCTCTTAAGATACAGAGACCCGAGTACTAAAAATGTAGGCTCTCCCCCAGTTCTGTGTAGCAGAAAGTTATGTCCTCCGTCTTGTTCTAAAAACCTTTTCTGATGATGCCCAGTATTTTGTTATTTTCTTTTATCTGCTATTACACACCGAGTTCATAACTTGCTAGGGATGACTCCAACATGGCTTTCCTAAGTTCTAAATTGTCATTCTGAGTTCAGAACCAAGGAGCACAGTTCACATTGCTATTTCCAGATACATTGCTTTACATTTATCTACACTTCAGCTCATTGGTCACATTTTTCTTTTCTCAGTTTTAAGGGGTACTTCTGAAGTTCAATCAGCCAGTTGACAATGACTTTGACCACACAGAATAGCTCAATAAAACTTGAAGATTTCACTGTGTGCTCTCCAGGTCATCGATGAAGACATATAATAAAACCTCCAACCAATGCCGGCATCTATCCTCCAAGGATCTCACTGCTGAAAATGAAATACCCATCCTGCAAAACAACCAAAAAGCCCTACCCTTTTCTTCCTATACATTAAAAGGTTTTAAACCCATAAAAGTTTTCTCAAGTTGTGGTAACTGGGTTTCTTTACTAGCCTTTTCAAACACTTTTTGAAAATCCAAATATATTGTCTCCTGTGGATCCTCTTAATCCATGTGCTTTCTGAAACCTTCACAGGATTCTAGCAGATGAGAGAGACAGAATTTCATGTTACAAAAGTCATGCTGATTCTAGACAGTTTCTACTTCTGTGCTCAGTGATCTTATGCTTTATTATTGAGTCTAACCTCTTACCATGAATAGAAGGATATGAGAACAGCCCAGGATTCCTCAAAGGTTTAATGAAAGATCTATGTAATTTTTTTGTAAATCATGACGTGTGCATGCTCTTTATAAGTATGTCTGTGCAATGCAGCTTCTTAATATCATAGGCATTATTTATTATTACAAATTCATTAAGAATGGAAGTTTTCTACTTGCCAGTTTTCATAACCTGCCAGTGAATTATCAATTATTTAATAAACACTGAAGGGAAGAGATGGAATAAAAAGTTACAGACACGGAAATATTACAGTTGTGCATGGGACTTCCTCTGTGCACTCAAAGTTTTCTCCCGAACCTAGTCCTGCATTCAATCTGGCAACAGGAACTTTGCCCCATGTAAGCTCTGGCAGTCATCACTTCTTTCATGGGAAGGTATGTAGCATATTAGCTTCATCTTGGTCAAATTCATTGTATTTTTCCTGTAATAAGAACCTGTATAAAGAATAAAAAATTATATTTACAAAACAGTATTCCTGGTTAAATTTATTGTTAGAGCCTACAGAGTTTTTGCTTTGATGCTTCAAACGCCAAGCTCAGTCTTTCTCTATTAGCACAAGCAGTAAAACAAATGTCTGGTCTTCCCTACTTGAGGCTCTGAAATACTAGTCTTCTCAAAACTTCATTTAAGCCAAAGAATATGATCAATATTTTGGTAGTTTGCACTTGTCTATTACAAATATATTAAATACATTGCATATGCACAATGAAAATATACTCACTCTTTATAAATTCTATTCTGTGTACGCATATAAACCATTACAATTTAGTTATTTACTGTGTACTGCATGAGCTATAAAATGCCACTTTCTAAGAATACAACTGAGGCTTAAGTCAGCATTTTTATGATATCATCTGTACTGGGAAAACATTAAAGGCTCAATATTTAATAAACATAATAAACATCCCCATGAAACAAATTGTTCATAAACTACCTGTTTAATTTTTCAGGGTTCCTGAACCACATATTTTCTTATTAGTTGTGAGCCTGCTGGGTTGCAGGATAGATAGGGCCTGTCAGGGATAGAATATAATGTAGCGGTTTTATGAATTATTTCTGTGAGGAAAAGCCTATTACAGCTGACAAGAGGATGATGATATTAGCCCATCATCATTCAGATGGCACCGCCCTTCCCCCTTTCATCCATCAGACTTCTTGTATGGAGGCTGAAAGCCATACAGTCTTTGCATAGCCAACACAAAGACAAATACTGCTCTTTTTCTGCGTCCATGAAACATTTAGTATTTCATTTTGAATCATGGCAGATGACAGTAACAAATGGCCTAATGAATCTCCCTTATTGTCCCTTGTGAATCTAAAGATGAGCTAAAAGTAAAATCTCTGTTTCTTTTTTTGGACACGCTCATTTGGGATTGAAAAGCTTTTGCTGTGTTCTAAATTACTGAAAATTAGTCCAATAAACAAACAAGCAACTTGCAAACCACACAGCTACACCACCGTACACCATTTTTCCTCATGCACATGGCAAATATTATTTGGGGGAAGTACTTCAACCAACGTTGGCATAATTATTTAAAACAATGTGCATATGTAAAAAAACTATGTAAAAACAAAAATAAAACCACATAATGAAATTCTTTATAAGAAAACAATAGTAATACATCAGTAAATTGCAGAACTGTTTTTATCACCTTTCTGTTTTACTTAAAAGCAATACACTAATGATGTCTACAGTTGACAGCAAGAATGTGGCATTGACTGTATTAATTTATAAGATCTGATAATGTAAACAATTCTTTAAAGATAGTAGGTAGTCTCTAAGAAAACATTACAGCTGATCCTTCTCATCTTACTGCCATTTCCACCCAGCCTATAAACAGTTGTGCAGCCTTCATTTGCCCAGGCAAGAACTTTTACAGGCAGAAATTAGTGCTGTGACAAGAAACAGCTCACTGAGCACAGTGGGATGCAGTGCTCCTGTCACAAGACCTTGCTCTCCTGTACCCAGGTCTACACAGCTCTGATACCACCATGCTGCTGTCCTTGTCCCTGCAGCACATCTGGGTTCCAACCCTTGCAGCATCAGGCCTGCCCCGAGCTCCCTGCCTGTGCACAACTCCACGCCAGAAATGGAAGTGCACATGCAGTCCCTCAGTGTGCTTTGGTCTCCTTTCAGTGGAAACATAGATAGATGTACAGAGGAAGCTGCCCTATTCTGCAATAAGGTTCAGCGATTTGGATGATGAGGAAGCTAAGACTATGGACTGCATCTATTCTGCAGCATGGACACAGGAAGCCTTATGTTCACTGGCTACGTTTATATTTCGTTCCATCCCTGAGATGTTCTGCTGTGCTGTACATGCAGACATGTCATGACTGGTCTCCATGGTGCAAGCTATTTGCTCGTTCTTAAGGGCTACCGTATCAATTTTGTGGATGTATATAACGATAACAAGCTCGCATTTACTTACTCCCTTTTACTTGGGAATGTCTTCCCCCCTATTTATCTCACTTTTTTTCCCTTTTATCTGATTACTTCTATCCTCAGAACATTATGATTCATTGAGCTTTACTCTTCTGTAATGTCTCCCCTGATTCCCTTTCAAACAACGCAGAAGCTTTTCTTTAGTGAAGAACAACAAAAACTTCTTTTCATTTATTGTGAAAAGTTGTGAAAATACTAAAGCAAAAAGTGTTTGTTTTCTTTTATTCGGTCAGGGATACTAACAAAAATGTCTTGCTTTATGTATGAAACTTTTTGCACAGCTCTGTACCTACTGTAGGCAAGTGCATTTTTGACATGACAGATCATAATGGCTCTTTTAGAACCATTACAGTTACCAAGTAAATCCTTCTTAGTTCAAGTACATATAATTGATTCCCATAGACTGTAATAGCTCCAAAACCAAGGCAATACCCTTACCAAACATAAAAGCAGTGGCAGGACTAATACATAATAGCAGTCAGTTTTTACCACCATGGTACTAGAAAATGATGCAGTGCTAACAACATGGCTTCTTTATTTGCTGATTTTTTGGCACAATAGAAGGGTTATAATTCCATGATATTACAGTGGTATCATTCCTGTATAGTATTAAGAGTTTGTCCATTCAAGTTTTATGCATAAAAATATTGTTATACAGTTTACTGAGGGAAGTGCTTGAATAAGGTTGTTTTCCCTTGTAAATTAAGAATGCAGAATAAAAGTTAAAAAAAAAACACAACAGGCAACTTTAAAATCTTGCCACAAGTTACAGTGCGATAGTAATTTAAGCAGCGTTTGATACATTTTAAATTCCAGTAAAAAGGAGAAGGACCTTAGTTGTGCTCTACAGCCCTCTCCTGAAGCTGCAGATTTGTATTGCTCAATGAAGAATTTTGCAAAAGCCTTTCCCAAGCATCTTGGTGAGCAGTGGAAATACAGAGCAGGCATTACATTTTTAAATGTAATAGTCTGCTCCTCCTCAGCATGTGTGATAGATTCAATAAATAGCTTGGCAACATACATCCCTGCCTTCCCACTGCATAAGGGTATGCTCATCAACATAGATGACCAATGTCCATAAAAGGAAGCAGAAAACCAAATGCACCAAATGATATATTGACAAAAAGGGCCATTTTCTTCTCTCACATACAGAAAATGGGCAGAAAGCAATTAGAACCTCCTCCTTCCCTTTCTGTCTTTTTTTTTCTTTTTTTTTCTTTTTCTTTCTTTTTTAAGTCTTTTGAAGAAAGGACAAGTTTTAAACATTTTTTTTTCTTCAGAAAGAGTTTATATTACAATAGAACAAGGTGTTGTAAGCTTCAAGGAGCTAATGTACCTCTGTAAAGAAGTCTCAGTGGAGATCATAGAAATTTCACGATTCCTATACGTTAATAATGTCTTTGAATATAAAATCCAAATTAAAAACTAGAGCTGAATAAAATACTTTTGTTAAAAGTAACATTTTGAAATGCTGTCAGTAACTATCATAAATATTTGAGAAGTTAATATTTTAATCTTCAACTATAGCTCTGAAAACATTTTTAGTGACAGACAGTGCTTCATTAATAGAGTTCTGTATGTCTAATTGCTTTAGGCAAAGTGGGTTGCATTATTTTGACACATGACATGCAATTAGTACATGGTCACACGGCTAAAGGAAGATTTTACACCTTTTTTCCTTCTACATTCAGAGCAGATAATTAGCATATTTTTTCTGCTTAGAATAATCATCAGAGCCTTAGATCAGAAATTGCCTAATGAGGTAAAATTCCAGTTGTTGACATTAATACATGTGACATTTTTTTCAGTTGTAAAAGTAAACCTACTGCTGCCATTTCATTTACTCTTTCCAGCATGTTCTTAAGATTCAGTCATGTTTTTCTTAGCATGAAGCTGTTGAATAATCATATCTTCTGAAAAGAGAAAGATGAATGGTGTTTTAGCATTTTAGTATATTTGCTTGATGGTGATATTTCAAGAAGGTCAAATTTGGCTATAACCTGCAGCCATCCAAGGTACATTTCTGTTGTCTTAACATAGAAGGTAAACCACAATTGCAATATACGTGCTCCTTGCTTATGAACATTTTTCATATACCATACAAAAATGGAAATTTATTTTTCTCAGTTTCAAGACCAACTCCATAGGCTATGCATAATACACCTATAATGAAGGTATCTTTTTGAATATTTCACATTGAAGAAATAATGAAGATTTATTACAGATAAGCTGATGTAACAAAATATACTTTGGCTACAGAGCCTTTTCCCAGAGAAGAGATTTTGAAAATTACAAGAAAAGAATTATGTCTTTTTTTAACAGATTTTTTTTCTTGCATTCGGTACAAATGCATTTAATCACATTTATGCTCAGTTTCTAAGGAACACATTTATATGGAACAAAGGAAGTGGTTTGAATTCTTATTCCTTCCTCCCTATTCGGTCAAAATTTCTCTGAAAAATTCAATGGTATGGGGTCTTGTTGCTTTATCTGTTTTTTTAGATGCAAGTTCTAATAGTTCTCAGTGTAGGACATACAGGGATTTTTTCAGAACTACATCAAACATTCAGTGCTGCTTATAATAAAGGACACAGCTAAGCAAAAATAGAACTTTTATTTTTATTTTTATTTTTTTTAATTACATTTACTTTTAACATCCTGCTATTCATTTAAGTATATATGACAAATGCACTATAGAGAACACTTTCGCTTGCATTTGATATTTACTGGGATTTAAACAGCAATAGTGTTAGAACCTAACTTTTATAGACAACAAAAAAGGCATAGACGTCTACCTTTTTTTTTTTTTTTAACAAATTGAGACGTGAATGTATTAAGAACAAGTTTGCTAATGCCTCGTGAAGGATGAGTTTGCAATTATAGTGACCAGACCACTTCACAGACATCACAGGAGACCATTTTATTTCAAATATTGGCACTATTTATGTCCCAAATTCATTTTTTCCTGTAATTTGAGTTTTGTTATTAAGTTACTGTAATCATAACCTTTTCTTTCAGCATAGCTGTCCCTGGCTTTTGTTTCCTAATGACTATTTTCTTTGAGAGCAGAGATTCTTTTAATTTCCTTTATTATGGCTTCCAACTTCTCCTTTCATGATTTTATATCTTAGGTGATGAGCAGCTGCTGTTTTAAAGAATCCTGACAACTGGATAACTCACCTTGCAAGACCTCTGTAAAAACATAAGCAAACAAACAAAAACCCCACCACTAAGAAGTAAAAAAAAACCAACGCTGACGGCCACTTCAGAACAGCATGTGTGTGTGATGAGGACCAGTGAAGAAAGATACAAGTATATGTTTTTAAAAAGAAAAACAAGAGAGAGTTCTGAAAGGAACGTAACAAGCCAAAACACTATAGCAATAACATATGCCAGCAACCGGAAGAGAACAGAGTGTAGAAGTCTTTTCTGTCATCAGCTTCACTTCCCCTTCTTAACTCGTTTCCAGAGAATAATGTGGAGGTCAAACAGGTAACATGCTTCTGGCTGGGACAGTTAATTTTCTTCATAGTGGCTGGTATGGTGCCATGTTTGGGATTTAGGAGAAAAACAATATCGATACAACATCGACATTTTAGTTGCTGATCAGTGCTGCACAGAGCCAAAGATGTTTCAGCTTCTCGTACTGCCCTGCCAGCGACAGGGGCCAGTGGAGGCACAAGGAGCTGGGAGGGGACAAAATCAGGGCAGTTGACCCAAACTAGCCAAAGGGATGTCCCATACCATGTGATGTTTTGCTGAACAATAAAACTAGGGTAGATAGCCGGGGAGGGCTGCTTTTGCTCAGAGACTGGCTGGGGTTTGGTCAGTGAGTGGCAAGCAATCACAAGGTGCCTCACTTGTTTTGTATATATATATATATATTATTGTTATTTTCCCTTCCTTTTCTGTCCTATTAAACTCTATCTCAACCCACGAGTTTTACCTTTTTCTGATTCTCTCCCCCATCCCACTGGGGGGCAGTGAGTGAATGGATGGGCAATGCTGAGCTGCGTGCTGGGTTATACCACAACAGGACAGAAGATGAAGAGATTGCACTAGTAAAAGTCCATTTGTCACTACTGAACACAGTGGTAGAGATGAAACGTCCTCTTTTGACTCAGAAACTGCCTGTTCTTGTAATTGCCAGACACTTGGAAGATATGTCACTCATCAGGCTGAATGGGATAGATACTCTAATCCAGTCTGACTGGCATCCATAAAACAGTATATTGAAATTGCTTAGAAATAAATTTTAAAGTCTTAATCAGAGTTGATTAGCTTTACAGAAGGACATTTCTATTCTGAGCGTATGGCATGTAGGTTTAGTTTATTAACATCTCTTGTGTTTTGCCATAAGGTAGTCATGCACCACTGGTGCTACAGGTTGGATAAAACAGAGCTCAGAGAGCTCGTGTTGCTGGTAGGTATATGTACCACCAGTTATCCATACATCTTCCACTGCCTTTTGGAATTATGTTGTGCTGCTGTCCAAAAACTTACGCTGCCTGATAAGAAAAAAAAGATTTTCTAAGCTACATTTATGATTGCAATGAGACTGTGATAGTGAAGTATAGTCTAAAGATGCAGTCATTCAGCAGCAAGTCAACAAGAAACCACGTGTCTGCAGATTATATGACACTGCTACAACTACTCCATCACAGGATATCAAGGAAGATCAAATTGGCAAACAGCAGTATGCAGAAAATCAGGAACACCTTAAAAGTCTTTGACATTTTTGTTTAAGAATACATCTACTGATCTTATCCATTATGTAAAGGCTAGAGAGACTAAATAAAACAGATTAGAAATTCATAGACTAAACTCAGACATAGAAAGATCCTCACAAATAAATAAATATTACCGCAAATTCTTAAAATTGCCTGAAATCAAATGGAACACATATCAACAAGGTTTCTTCCAACCAGGTACACATTTAAAAATATATATCAGCTCAACATGTTTTAGATGGTGTTCAGTTGGGACCATGATATAACCAGATAGGTTGATCTTGGTCCATTATTTCCTCATTCTCCCATTATTATTACTGGCACCAGCAGGTAGATTGTTGAAATTAGAGCTAAGCAAATAACTGAATGTTTTGGTTCACTGACACAACTGAAAAACTGAAAGTGGGGGAGCGAATGATCATTTTAAATTGACTAGGAAGCATTGTTTGGTTCTGGTTCTTCTTAGCCCTAGATCAACCAGGAAAAAATCTGCTCTGCTGACACAAGATGCTTTGTTTCATTCTCAGATTGTATGGCCTTTTTTTTTTTTTTAAATATATGAATATTAACTGATGTGGAAATATAAAGGATTTCTTTAAAGGAGATTTAAAAGATTTTTTTTTCTTTTTCTTTTTTCCTATTTTGTTGCTGGCTGAAGCCATCCTCCAAATTTGGCATAACTTTTACTCGCACTTTACAAGCCTTTCTATTGACATAAATCTTTTTTTTTTTATTGAATACAATAAATGATCACAAATATTTGTCTGGTTCTCCTTTAAATATCACTTGATTAATGGCTTCCAGAAAAGAGAGAATTGGCTTCAGCAGACATGGAGAATGCTGAGGTACTCAATGAGTTCTTTGCCTCAGTCTTCACTGGCAACCAGGCTTCCCATGACTCTCATGTCCCTGAACCTCTAGACGGGGGTCAGAGAAGCAAAATCCCTACTACTGTAAGAGCAGAGCAAGTCAGAGACCACCTCATGAGGCTGAATGTGTACAAGTCATGGGACTGGGTGACATACCTTCCAGGGTTCTGAAGGAACCAGCTGATGTGGTTGCTAAACTATCACATTTGAAAAGTTGTGGCTGTCAGACAAGGTCCCTGGTGACTTAAAAAAGGGAAACATAATCCCATTGTCAAGAAAGGGAGAAAGAAAGATCTGGGGAATGAAAGAAAGATCTGGCCGGTGAGCCTCACATCTGTTCCTGGGAAAATCATGGAGCAGATCCTCCTAGAAGACATGTTAAGATGTGTGAGACAAGGAGGTGATCTGAGACAGCCAGCAAGGCTTCACTAAGAGCAGGCTGTGCCTTCTATGATGTAGTGACAGCATTGATAGGTAAAGAAATGGCAAATGATGTTGTATACCGGGACATGTGCAAGGCCTTTAACATGGTCCCACACAACATCCTTATTTCCAAATTGGAGAAATATGGATTTGAAGGACTATTCATTGGATAAATAATTGGTTGAATGGTCACAGCCAGAGGGTTGTGGTCAACAGATCTATGTCCAGGTGGAGGCCAGTCATGAGTGGTGTCCCCCAGGCATCCTTCTTGGAACCAGGGCTCTTCAACACCTTTATCAACGACATTGACAGTGGTATTGAGTGTACCCTCAGCAAATTTGGTGATGACACCCATCTGAGTGGTGGAGTTGACACAATAAAAGGAAGCAATGCCATCCAGAAGGATCTGGACAGGCTTGAAAAGTGGCCCACATGAACCTAATGAGGTTCAACACATTGCAGTTGGGTCAGAAAAATTGCAGACACTGGGAGAATTTCTCAGAGAGCAGCCGTGTGGAGAAGGACTTGGGCGTCCTGATGGACAAGAAGCTAGACATGAGCTAGCAGTGTGCTCTTGCAGCCCAGGCGGCCAACAGCATCCTGGGTTACATCAAAAGAAGGGCAGCCATCAGGGAGAGGGAGGTGATTGTCTCCCTCTACTCTGCCCTTGTGAGGCCCCATCTGGAGTACTGTGTCCAGGCCTGGAGCCTCCAGCGCAAGAATGATGCAGAGCCGTTGGAGTGGGTCCAGAGGAGGGCTACAAAGATGATCAGAGGGATGGAGTACCTCTCCTATGAGGAAAGGATGAGGGATCTGAGCTTGTTTAGCTTGGAGAAGAGAAGGCTCCAAGGACACCTCGTTGTGGCCTTCCAGTACTTGAAGGGATCTTATAAACAGGACGGAGACCAACTTTTTACATGGCCTGATAGTGATGGGACAAGGGGGAATGGCTTTGAACTGAAAGAGGGGAGATTTAGGTTAGACATTAGGAAGAAATTCTTTACTCAGAGGGTGGTGGGGCACTGGCGCAGGTTGCCCAGAGAAGCTGCAGATGCCCCATCCCGGCAGGTGTTCAAGACCAGGTTGGATGGGGCCCAGGGCAGACTGATCTAGTGGTTGGCAACCCTGTCCATAGCAGGGAGTTTAGAACTAGATGATCTTTAAGGTCCCTTCCAACCTAAGCTATTCTATCATTCTGTGGTTCTATGATTCTCAGGAGAGTAAGATCTCTGGGACATATTAAGGCAGTTTTGGGAATTGCAATACCTCTTTCCTATTCCCTGCCACAGTTCTGGAAGGCATGTAACACTGAAGAATCATTGAGACACATGGAAGACGTTATACTTAAACTATGAGCCTTTTGGACAGCTATATCTGGCACAAAGAGCGATAGGGCGATGCTGAATCTTAGTTTTTCATAATCATATATAAACACGTCTCAGAAATATGATCAGGCAATGTTTAATGTATCTCTATATTTTAGACTTTTGAATAGAAAATTAGGCGTGGGGAGAAATAGTGCAGATGTTTTTCTGGTTTTCTAGCTTTGATGAGTTTTTTCCTTGACATCATCCATTTTAGGGTCACCACACATATTCCTGTAGTTCCAGATAAATGCACAGGCAGTCACTCCGTTATTGGCATGGTGAAACTTATTTCATTAGCAGCTACAACTTCATTTCAGGAAAAATTTCAGAGGACTCTGAAACAAAAATTAATCATATTGCCTTATCATACATTGCTTTATATACATACAGTCTTTTAAAATATATAGTGCAATTAAAGTGGTATGATCCCTAGCAAAGCAACACAAAAAGTGTCCTTTCCAGTACTTGTATTGTTGCTCTGAAAACTTTGTACACGTGTTTGGTAAAGACAAAATTAAACATTCATCTTGCAGAATACACTGACTCTCAGCTGTTCAGCAGAAAGATTTCTGCTATATCTGATATAACATGTGCATGCCACTTTATTCTTTCAAGCTTCCATTATTTCTTCCAGATTATCATCTAGGTTTCCTTCTTTTATGCCTCAAGTACTTTTTGAACTTATCTTTCTGTTATCTTTTGTTATGAGAATGCAGGTTCCTCCGCTATCTCTTCTATGCAATCTGGACATTCCTATTTTACAATACTGGATTGTAAATGTTGACTGAAAATGATTCTTATTGTTGTGGTTTGACCTGGCAGGCAGCGAAGTACCACACAGTCATTCACTCACTTCTCCTCCCCCCCAAATGGGATGGGGGAGAGAATTAGGAGAGAACAAAGTAGAACTTGTAAGTTGATATAAGAACTATTTGCTAATAGAAAAAGGAAGAAAAAGAAATAACAGTAATAATTATATATTCATATACATGAAAACATGTGATACACAAAGCAATGGCTTGCCATCCACTGACCAATGCCCAGCCAGTCCCTGAGCAGCAACCCCTCCCCGACTAACTCATCTCCATTCTATAGTTCACATGATGTCATATGATATGGAATATCCCTTTGGTCAGTCAGCAGTCCTGGTTCTTTCCCCTCCTATCCGTTTATGCTCCCTCCCAGCACCCTTGCTGGCAGGGCAGTACAAGAAGCTGAGAAACTGAAACACTGTACAGCGTTGCCCAGCAACACGTAAAAGCATCAGTGTGTTATCATTACTGTTTTCGTCTAAAACCAAAATATAGCATCATACCAGACACTAGGAGAAAAATGATCTTCTGTTCTAGCAGAAACTAAGACACTTATGAAGTAAGATCAGCTTCTGTGTACTTATGTATTAGGCAGTATGTGCTTCGGAGTATTATTTGATGCCTAAATCCTGTTACGTACCTATTCAATAGAGAAGAATGTAAGGATACTTCTTAACAGAGCAAGGGCTCAGAAAACTGAGCAAGGGCTCAGAAAAACAGAAAGCTTTACACAAATTTTTGCCAAAATTATAGTCTCATGGATCAATCAAAAATAAGGAACCTTTTTCAGTAAAAACATGAAAGATATTTCCAAACATTATTTTGCCTTGATAGCACTGACTAGGCAGTAGAGATGCTGAAAATAAAACATTTCTACTTGTAATTTCAGCATATCTTTTTCATTCAATTTATTCTGCCATATTGTCAGAAATTTCTTTGAAATGAATTCTAGGTATGTGCACACACACAAGCGCCTGCTCTTCAAATTAAATTAAACTTGAGGAAAAGGAGAAAAAAAGGCCTTAAATTCAAAAATTTACACTACAAAAAGAAATATCTAAATATCTTGGATTTTTTTTTAAGTTTCATACGTGAAGCTTCTAAGGAGAATAGAAAGATGGGAATTGAAGCACTATCATAAAATTTTATAAGATCGACAACATTTCAATCATTGTGCTATCTAAATAGATGAACTAAATGTAAATAGATGCATATTTCTGGGCCCCAGCTAACACTCAACAGAGATCAGTGGTAGCTTAAGAAATGCTACAGATCTATGCACACCAGCAAAGCAAGTGTCCTTTGGTAGGATACACTAGTATATTCGAAACAAAACAAAAACAAAAAAACAAGTGATTTATCTGGGGGACATACCAACAGAAAACAAAACCAAACAAAAAGCATATAATCAAAAAGAAATGAAATGTTTATACTAGATCTAGCATGAGTTTTAATGTTAAAATATCAGTCGGTAACGTATAATTTCAGTGTTTCTTGTCTCATGTTTTGATTCTGATCTGCCACAATCATTAAATTAAATTAGGTTGCAGTTACCTCAACCAGAAACACAAAAAGGTTATAATATTTTGTTTCAAAACTCGGAACTTATAGCTAAAGGGTCTATTTTTCTCTCAAAGAGCACATATAACACTAATTAAGGGTAATGGGAATGACATGCCTCTACTAAGGGGAAAATGTAAAATTTCATTAAAATATTTGTTAGTAATAATACCAGCTATTAAGGAATATAGCCTCAATTTCAGAGAACTAGGTCAAGGCTGAGTATTTGTAATACTACATTTTAACTGAGCTGGGGAAAAAAAAAAAAAGAAAGAAAAAAAAGTCTGCAAACTATTTTTTAGGAGTAAGAAGAGTGAGAAAAACGTTCATTTTGCCCACAAATATATGATAGGAAAGAGCTTTGCAGATACTTTCACCTGGAAAAATTATATTTTCAAAGTAAAATATATCTCAGTATGCTGCACATTGAAACAGATAAATTGTTACAGCACATTCAGTCCCTCTATCTTGGATTTCACCATTTATTATTTTTCATCTTTGCACGATCCAGTATTCATTAATATAATTAATTAGTAAGATAAAAATCATAAAAATATTTTTAATAATTCAGTTTGTATTAAATGCTTAACTGCTTGCTCTGAGCATCAGTTATACATTTTTCTGCATTCAGTTTTTTATTTTACTTTAATGTCACTTGGAGAAATATAAATGCTTGAAGCAACAAAATTTCAGTTAGCTCAGTTTTAGTGCTTATTTTGTAACACACACCTTGTTTGAAAGATGAATGTTAAATGCCTTGTAACTAGGCACTTGGAAAGTTTTTGAAATACAGTGTTTCAGTAAGTAAAAACTTTTCTTATAACTCACATATAAATTATTTACTTCGATCATTTGGGAAACTAGCCATAATTATGATGACTATTTAATTAAAGCTTCTGCAGAACTTGACAACAATGCTAATAAAGCAAATGAGGAGATACAAGTAGTTGATCTTAATTGGAAGAGATGACATTATTTACAAGAATAAATGATGGTAGATAATCTCACATTCGTAATTATCAGTGATGGGCCTACTTCAAAAGATGTTGTGGTTCTTGTCTTCTTTAGCTGAGTCCCCCAAATATATGTGTTCATTCAGAGTTTATGTGTCTATCTGAATTGTAAATGTACCTATTTTTCTTACAGGAGGCAGCTGAGTTGCCTCCTGGACCTGAACGCGTCAGTGACAGAACAAGAAAAACCTTTTATATTTGCCACACACAAAATCTCTTCCCCTTTTCATCTTTCAGAGCTGTAAGCTCTATCCTTGCAGCTTCCCAGTGAAGAATATATTTGATTATCTGAAGCAAATGGTGCCTGGCTGCTCTATAGGAATACATTGAGCACCCATATCCTCTGAAACCATATGTCTGCGCCTTGCCAGGTGGAACTCCATGTGTCCTCAGGAGTACTGATGTCTCTCTGTCTCCCAGACCTGGCTGACAAGCCTAGTATATCAAGAACAGTGCCTTATAGTTCCTGGCATCCAGTTATCTCCTCTATAGCTGTGTCAAATCCGAACAGAGGTCCAGGAGATGCCACTGAGTCAGTATTTTCAAAATGAGCTATTTCAGTTATACTTTCAGAATCAGGGGAAAAGAAGCATATGTGGTTATTTTGTTTTCTTCACAAGTACAAACTTTGTGCTGTGTGTTTAAAAAGGTCCTGAAAACACATATAATAAAACAAATAGTACTCATACCTAGGCAATGGCTGAAACTGCTGCACATTGAGAAGCACGTATCTCAGTCTGTGTTTCTCCCTTTTTTCCCAACAAAGAGTTTACAAGATCCCCATTGCTGGGCAATTTGAGGTAATTAAGATTTTTGAAGTGCCATCATTTCCCATCATATTCTGGCATGGCTAGGAAAACTGTATTTTGTGAAAGGGTTTGTGGCAGAATGATAAAAGGCACTCTAGAACTGAATACTATCACTGTTTGTGGACTACCTGAGTGTATCACAGGAAAAATGAAGAAAGCAATCTGAATTTTCATATTTTGAGGAGTATATTATGCTCCCCGTGCTCTTTCTCTGAAAGTAAGGCTTACATTGATCAGCAGGTAGTGTAAATGAAATCTGAAAATAGCACTGGGAACGTTTTCTGCTTGGAAAGGATATGACTCTTCTCCTTTGGGCAGCTATATTCTCTGCAATCAAACATGGCAGCAGAGCAAGAGCAAATGCTTTTATTCTTCTGTAGTCTCGCTGATGACTTTGATAATATTTAAGGTGTTTCTGGGAATCTCTGGTGATTTTTTCATTGAAATCTATTGTACCAGGATAACCTAGTCATTTTGTCTCTCAATTCCAGTTGTTCACCTCTTGCTTGATGGCATGCAAAGACCTGGAGGAGTAATAGTAGCAGTGCTGATGTTTGATGACAAGTGACATAGTAGCAGTGAACTGTGACAAGTCTATTACAAAGCAAGAAGTACCTCTCCCCTCCCTCTACTAATTTGTTATTTCTTATCTCTCACTTTATAGATTTCATACACAGAATTTTGATGTGTACTGAGGGTCTCCTTTACCTAACAAAGACAGAAGAACAGCGCATCTAGGATAATAATGTCTCTGACAGAAGAAGACATTACAGCTGAAATTAAGATGAAACTATTATCTTGACTTTCTTTATGGCCAAGTTAAAAAAAAAAAAGTCCTGAGAAAAATTGTCCATGTAAAGAAAAAGAAAAGAAAAGAAAAGAAAAAGGTCATATTTCAGCCTAAATTTGCCTAAAAGCATTTTTTAGACTCTTGTTCCAACTAAATAGCAAGTGAAAATCCTCTGCGAATGATGATCAAATAAGGTTTAATCCTAACAAATATGCCTATAAAACGAGATCATTTTTTAAAAGAGTGATGGATCCATGGACATTGTTCTCTTCCATCCTCCTTATTAGACTATCTGTTCTTTACTTCTTAAGAGTCAATTGCTTTCCATGCAAGGAATTTGTATGCCTCTTGTATGAGCATTTTTCTGTGGCTTCCATTATTGTTTTCTAAACAGCTTATCACGTGCTATTTATCATGGGAATGACTCTGATACCTTTGTGTGGGCTCCACAGACCCCCTCTTCTGATGATTAAATCATGGTGCCTATTGCATTACCTCATTCATAATGAATACCTTCATCCATCAATTATTGCACAAATATTTTCATATCATGTAATAATGGTGTGGACTTTCCACACCATCCAAAACGCAGCATATAGCAAACAACCCTGCCGTCAGCTAAATATGAAAATGAAATCGAAAGAGCAGAGCAGTCAGCAGCTGTGACGTCTATAAATGTACAGTCAATAGTTACATCATTGTGAGAAATGGCACACTTTCTTCCACCAAAAGCAGTACTGTATAGTGTATTATACTGGAACATGACAAATTGAAAAGATACAGCAGGCAATAGCACTAAATTTTACAGCCATTTGCCTCTTCTGAATGAAAACCTAAATCTTGTATTGCTAGTAGTTACTTCATTATTTCGGATACAGTAAATAGTCATTAGAATATAAAATGGCAAAACAATGTTTAGAGGGCTCTGATTCTTTTTGCCCTACAAGTGTTTTTGTTTACCATTTCAGAGTTAGAAGCAATTTAGGTACGATTTCATGGAATCACAATGCTGGCTTGACATATACTGTTAGCAATACCTAAGCCATTCCTCTAGCGTGTGTAAGTATATGTATACAAATGTTTATCTACACCATTGTCTAAATCTCCAAGTGACCTGTCCTAATTAAAATATCCTCAGTGCTAAAACTGTTTTCCAAAAATATTTAGCTTAAAACTCCACACTTACAGATTAGCTCTTAATTTACTCATGCAATTTGTCTTTACAGGTTTTCTTTTCCTCAAGGCTTTTCCATTTTCTTGCCACTTTCTAGAGTTTCTGCCCAATCTTTATCTTTCTTCCCTTTAACTCTTCTTTCTTCTTTAACCCTGTGCTACCCAAAACTGAATGCATTATTCCTGTTGCAAACTCTCTAGTATTTACTGGAGAGTAATACTGATTTCTGGTCTTACATTCAACTACTTTACTGGTATGTTACAGGATTTGTCTTTCTTTTAACAGAATTATTTTGTTGACGTTCTACACAGTACACTTGTCACTTCTAGTTTTTGCCCCATTTCTACTCATGCAGTCAAGTTGGGGCAGTGGGGAGATTTTCCCTCAGTACTTCGAAGTTATTTATATTAAATTATATCATATTGTTTTCAGATTCTTCTTGTAATTTACCTCTTTGAATGCTAACCATGTTTTCCAAAATATTTGAAATCCTTCTTAGCTTGATGCCATTTTCAAATTTTACAAGTAAACTTCCTGTTCAGTTCTTAATAAAATACAAATAATTGGATAACAAGATTGATAGTTCCCTTTTCTTACAGATTAACCTTATTAAGAAGAATACAATGGAGAATCACATCATTGTGTAGACTGGAATTCTATTTTGCTTCAACAGCCTGTTAAAAGGGATTTAACACTTACATTTTCTTATGCTTACATATGCTATCTTGATTGTTGCAGCACCCTACAATGAGCAATCCTCGTCCACGAGCCCTGTTAAGTGCGTTTCATGCCTAAGGGGTTAAGTTTAATAGCACAATGATGTTGAGCCTAGCACCACTGCATCCATTAAAAACAGTATCTATATTTTAGTAGGTGATAGCAACAGACATAATACTTGTCATTGATTTTATAGGTTGAGTTTGTATCATAATATATTGACGTTGTACTTTTATACAAGACTTGCTTCAGGGTGTAGCTGCATTCAGCACTGAATAACAGGCTAATAAAAACTGTAGCAGAAACAGCTTTACGACCCTCCATTGACTTGTGTTTTACATTGTATTATCTTATTGCAGACATCTGAATTAAAGGTTAACAAACACTATTTAATGGGTTGTCGGAATGAATGTACAGTACATGAATACATGCCTAGCAATGTCTATCAGTTATCACACTGTATATGCGTTGTGATTTGGGTGAAGATAAGACTGTAAATGGGTGATGGCGCCTGACTGACTCTTTTTAGTAGTATGAAATAGCACATTTTGTTATACTTCCTCCAATTAAGTGCGTATCTACCATTAAAGCAATCTGTCATCATTTTAACAATGTCATTAACTTCTACAGTGTCTCAAAGATGCTTTGTTCTTCCTTCAAAATTAGCAGCACATACATTTATATAGAAACTTCAAAATGCAAAATAGGGAAAACAAGTTTAAGAAGCCATCATCTGTAAATTATATAAATAATAAAAAAGTGGTTACTGAGGAAATGTGAGTGCCTTAAAAAGAAAAAGTACAAAGTACTTAATCTGCAGAAATTGTACAGTAATAAAAATGTACTAACCTATAAAAATATAAATTATTTTTCTCTCTCTGGTAATTATAAGGAAATATGGTTTACCATACTATAAAAATGTACTAACCCTATAAAAATATACTAAATTATTTGTCTATCTATAGTAATTATCAGGAAATATGGTTTACAATAGAACAAAATGTACTAACCCTGTAAAAATACACTAAGTTATGTTTCTATCTATAGTAATTATTAGGAAATACGGTTTACAACTGCTAAAAGTAGCATTTTAAATATGATAAGTCTGGCTACACAACTACAGAATCAAAAAAGAGACTGATCCTTTCCTATTTTCTTCTCGTGCAAGCATAACTTACTTTAGATGGCTCTAATAAACAGAGGAAGAGCTACTAAATGCCATGCTCAGCAATGAGTGTTTAAAACTATGGCTAAAGCATGAACAGATGACTTTTTTTTAATGGGTTATTTATTTCCTGAAAGTTTCACATTCAAATTACAGTGATGCATCAGGCTGATGAAGTATCAGCTTTAGAAGCTAGTTTTGTTAACACTGCACTTTATTTTTCTAAATATAGTTAAGCTGTTATCCTTTTAAATTTGATTTCAAGCAATATAAATCAAGTATCCTATTTAGTTAGAAACTAAACAGCAATAAATGCATTAGAAATTTTAATCTTTTTCAACAGAAATGGGACAAAGACTACTTTATTGCACTGGGCACATAATGTGTTTAACCTATAGGGAATATCAAGTGATTTTTTTACAAAAGCATCCAAGTCACTTAGGATGCTAAGTCCTATTTTCAGATGTGACTTAAGACTAGATCTTTAAAAGTATGTAGCCCATAAGTCCTTCACCATACATGTTTAAATGCTTTTAAAAACCTGTAATATAGATAACAGCATAAATTTACTGGCTTTCAGTGAGGCTTCTGTCACTTGCTGTTGCCACTTCAGACAACGGTACACTGAAATTCAGGTCAGTTTTAGGAACTTCTGAAATATTAGTCCTAGTTAGAATATTTGACTCAAGTGCTACTTTGTGCTCTTATTAGTTTCTTTAAGCTCTCTTATCATAAGGCCTATGATTCTTCTGTTCCTCAATACAATTTAATGTTGGACTATTGCTGTCAGGAAACCGGCACTGTTGTATCACTTCAAATGAATTTTTTTTTTTAATATAGGTATTTGTCATCCAGTGTTTTCCAAATCTTTCATATCTTAAAATAATATCCCTGGAAGCTCAGAAGAACTAGTAATATTATTCTGTTACATGAAAAGCTTACAGTATTCTCTTTGCTTGTAACAATGATCTGATGTGATAAGAATGCTGTGTTTTGTTAATCACAACCTGCAGATTTCACAGCACGTGGGGAGGAAGTTATATTAAACAAAATTTTCACAGGATGCAAGTTAGACAGAGGTAGGTCTTTTATTATAAATCTGAGAAGAAAAATTATCCCCATATTGTTTTATGCTTTGGATGGAGCACCGTTTCCTTGTTCATCATTACAACTGTAGTTATTTCCTACCATTAAAGGTAAAGCAGAAGAAACAAGAAACTCATCAGATAGAGGGAGCAATTAGAGAAGGGGTAAAATATTGGAGATGTGAGAATTCAGATCTCCTTTTCCCTCCACACTAACACAAGTAAGAGATCAGTACTTCATATAAGGAGATTATCCAGGTTAAGACTGAAAATCTAGTGTCTGCTCCATCTCTGGCGCTGTGACATCCTCTAGAGAGGGAAAAAAAGACTAAGAATCTTCTACTTAAATGCAATTTCTGTATAATAAAATGGATACCCTACATCACGCTCTCCTCAGCAGAAGCTAAGGGAAACAGAATGGCCTTGTCAACATCTTGACATAAACCCAGAAAATTTAAGGGGATGTGCCAGTAATTCTACAAGAGCCTATTCCTTGGCTTTTGTCCAGCTTGATCCTACAGAAGTTTTGACACTCGTCCAGCCAGACAGAAGGCCTGAGTCAGATCTCTGGAGAGTCTCATGCTTTGACATCACTGCAGTATTCAGTATACTGATGAGCAGGTGACCTCAAAGATGCATGACAAACTCTACCACTTTTAGAGGCACTAGGCTGGAGACCTCAGAGAAGCTTATGCTTTCAAATCAGCATGGCAAGCTACTGTTTCTGACCCACTCACTTCATCGTTACTCACCACTTGGCAGCAGACCAAAATAAGCCAGTGACTTCATAGATTTTTTTCTTCGTTTCAGACTGTTCCTGCTTCTTCTGCCTTAATATCAGTTCAGGGAAGCTGTCAACACTTTGTTAAGCTTTGCCTTGCCTAACATCCAAAGTTGTATGCTCTAACAGTGGCCTCACAAATGCTAATTCTAGAATTCCCATGTAGTCAGCAAACTAGGGGTACTGAATCAACTCATGAGAATCTATATTTTCATATAAGTCTTGTAACTGGAGTTTTACTGAGAAAAGTAACTCTTTTTTTGCACAGGAATTCAGTATCCAGCATCCCACAACACTGGATTTTTTAAAAGTAGCTCTTTTAAAGCTGTTGATGCTGGCAGATTTCTGGTCCTCAGTTTGCATGGTTGGCACCTCTGGGGTCATGGACTGTGAAAGACTTTGGATCATGAACTTGCAGTTGTATGAGCCCTGAGACATCAATGAAAAAGAATGTTGTCTGTCAGACAGAATTCTTTAGGAAGTGCTACTTCTTTTTTCTGCTGAAATTGAGGTGCAATTAGGCCATCTCAGAAAATAATCTTCCATCAGCTTGGAAACCTCTACCAATGCACTTTTTTGTTGGAACATAACAAAACAGCACTCCTGAAGAGCACTAGATACCTTTTTTGGCTTGATAGTGTTCCAAGTATTCATAACTACCAAGCTATTGACTTTATATTAAACAAAATAGATCCTCAGAATCTTCTTTGTGAGAGCACAGGAGCCCTATGTGGTCTGATGACTTCATAAGAATGTGGCTTAAAACTGATCAACATTTCAATTTATATTCTTGCAAAAATTGAAATCTTTGTTACATTTTTCTCTTCCTGATTTGCCACCTTGGAGGCAAATCAGGTTAGAAAAAAAACTGAGCAGATATTCTCCAGCATTGAAAGGGAAAAAGAAATAGGTAAGTGTAGAAGCTGCTGAAAATAGCATGATGGATGTAGATAGAAAAAGCTGGAGGAAGTATGAAGTAGCAATAGAAAGGTTTCAGCTGATTGGATAGACAGCAAGATTTGAGTGACTCACTAAACTTCATAAAAGGTCTCTCAACATTAGTACCGTCTTTCATTCCGGTGTCCATCCAAGAGGAAGGTGATACGGCTGTCAGTTATGAAGGGCTCCCTCTTATCCTGTTTTATATTCAAACAAGTTGATATCTTGTTGAGCTGTTTCTTTCATTGATTCAATTTTTAATGAAGTACTCTCCTTCTGGTTTATGCATTACTCCACTTCCAGGTGCTCTTAGAGATAGATTTAATGAGAGTGATAGCTCCCCAGCTTGAAAACCTTTGTATACACAATTCTCACATCATGGAAAGTAATGTCAGCTTTAGCGTGACATCACTAGACACCCTCTAGTGTGAGGGAGTTGGGAACATGAAACAATAACAAACAAAACAAAACAAAAGCAATAACTGGAAACAACAGGTCTCCTGCAACAGTTGTAATTTAGGAAAGAGTACAAGAGCACTGCAAGTATATTGTGTTATTTCTTCAATGTACACTCCTAACTTCCAGACATCTCACTCTAAATCAATGTCACCTATCAAAATGTACCAGAAGCTGAGCTGAAAAGAATCCATATCCTTTCTTTGCCTACAGTTCTTCCTACATTTGCCTGTAAAAGATCTGTTGTATTGTCTCAGTAGAATTATGGTGGTAGCTTTCCAAAAGTTAGAGCAGGGCACACAGTTGCATCTGTTAATACTAGAAAGATATTTATATTTTATCATTGTTTGGCAGTAACTGATTTGTGACAACTGAAAGAAAGCAGCTATTTCCTAAATGAGTGAAGAGAATAGCATATTTATGGAAAAAATCTATGTGATGTTGTATACTTTTATTCAAATTATTTATTCTGCTATTAATTGTATGCTTGCAGCTCTATAAAAAATAAATCTATATCCATTTTTCTAGCTCTATGACTGAATTTACCTATGATAGATTGCCCTGTTGACAATACAGTGTGACAGTCAATACTAGATGATATATGATAAACTTCAAATAACTTCAAATAACCAGACATAACATCCTATTGATTGACGTGCCAGAAGTGTGGTGTTTTAAGAAATTATAGACAATGCAAATTGCTATCTTCCTGCAACTTCACTTAAGTATCTTTCTGTTGATGTAATTAAACTGAAGTGGCATCTGAAATTTATCAAACAAATCATGGACTTAAAGGAACGTCCTACGAAGATTGTAAAAGACTTTTGCAGCTACATTTGTTGCTCTTTATTCTCTGAATTCAGTGAATCAGATACACTTTTTTACTTTGTGGTTTTTATTGTCCTCTGTTGCTAAATATTTTTAATATTGGTTAGATTTTAAATGATAATATCAGAGTTTTACCTCAGTGGATTACTAAATGTTTTTCTAGTATATGAGTTAAACATCTGCCCCTATAAAATGCTTTCATAAATAATGGGCATGATTGATTATATGCAGAGGACAACAAGGCATAAAGTGAGTACAAAGCTCTCTTACTCCTGTTTTTGTTGAAGATATTGAAGGAGAAACCTATAGACTATCTTCTCCAGAGCTTCTAGAGTGGGAGCACACCGTGGCCAAGGCCTAGGAAATGAGGTGGATGACAAGCTGGGAAGGTGTGAAGCTTTCCTACAGGATTCTACACAGCGTTATTCCCTAAGTGTTTGGTGACGTGCCCTTATAACTAAACCATTCAGCACCTACAGATGGCAAAGAACAGAGAACACAAAACTATTTAACCACAACTTTAATCCTGTTTCCCTAGTGTGTAACTTCAGTGCTGCACCTATTCCCCTATAGCAACTTACTCAAGCTTCTGTTACTCACATTCAGATCTAAAAACCACCTTGCTGCTGGAAGGAATAGGAGAATAATCATTTTTAAGGAAACAATGGATATCATACGGATAATATGTTGTCACTTAATGAAAAAAGCAAAGAGCTAGTCAGAAGCTTACCTACTGTCTTTTACAGAAAGCTGCAAACATCTTGGTTGCTCCGAAAGTAATGCCTCCTATTTATTTCTGTGGAAACTACAAGTAAAAAGAACACAGTAGCACTATATGACACAACAAATTCTCAGTGACAAAACACTGTTTTTCAATATACTCACTACCTTTAGCATGTTTGTCCGTGAAGAACAAGAGCCTGCATGCCACACTCCTAAAAATCTGCATAGCCTTTCGGAACGTGGATTGTCTTTCATGTTGCTGTCGTCACTGCTGAAGCACACCACCCACCGCCTCACTGTGCTAACATCCACTGTTTGATCTCCAAAAATGTTTAGCAAGCATTGATGTACATCAGTGGGAGCAATTTTTTCTGCATGGAGGAATTCAATTCCACACCTTTTCTTCATGCACACTTTGATGCCAGATGTCATTTTGTCAGACTGCCTCTCTGCTGCCATCTGTCATATGGCAACAAAATGTAACAGAATATTGGTGGGAAGGTTCAACCTTTACCAATCATAGAGCTTAACTGGCCACATTTGTGCACTGCAGTACTATCCAGAAGAGTGAAACCTTTTCTTTCTTGTTGTCTTCCTTTCAAAAAATCCATTCAGTGTATTTATTTGGGGCTGATTGGCTCTTCAAATTCACTGGGGTGTCTGTCTACTCACTTCAGTGGGTTTTGCTTCAAAGCTTTTGCTTACATTTTTGTAGAATTTTAAGTATGTGTAGGACAAATATGTTCTTGTTTCCCTTACTTCGTGATATAATTTTAAAGCTTCTTCATTCATCCAAATTTGTCTTAATATAAATCATATTATTACTGAACTGTCTTTTCTCTGTCAGCAAGGAGAATGACTATGATAAGTAGTAATATCTCCTCTGAGAAAGAGTTAATTTTAATTAATCAAGAGATCCATCTGACCTTTAATAGAAAAAAATGGAGATAGCTACAGGGGTGACTTTTAAAAAACTCCTTGCTCACAGAGTCCAACCCTAGTGCAGTAGCAGGAAAGTGGAAGAGGGAACAGACTAAGCAGGAATGGAACAGAATGAATCAAAAGTGAGGTCTGAGGATGGGGTCGAATCTTCAGGGTGTAATTTTGCTATAATATAGCCCTAAATAGGAGAAGAGACAATTCAAAATGTCACAGAGTTCATGAAACAACTGTTCCTCTCACCTCTGGGGTAAAGCATAAGTATGTTGCTGGCAGAAGAGTCAAAGATCTTATTTATGTCAATAAATTGTGTAATTTTACAGTTCTTATGCAAGTGTTTTAAAGAACACGAATTTGAATGCAAGTGTGCAAGTTCCCTTTTTATAAGTTAAAAATAGCATGATTAACATAAACCTGAAGTTATAAATTTCAAGCTTCTCTTATGAGAGTGTGCATATATTGCAGTTAAAATTGGTAATTGTATCATTTTAACTCACATTTCCTCTCATAAGACTATGACTGTGTACAACAACAGTTTTGTGTTTGATCTTGGTATAGAGGTAGTCCTTTTGAACTCCAGCATCTTTAGCAGATGACTTAATGCAGTAATTTTTAAAGCAAACTGAAATGATGTTGAGGTAGTTCTCCAACACTATGCTATTGCTTAGTTACTTAAGACGTGCTATTCCATTACACGGTGGAGAAAAATGAAAAGGGAAACTATATCAGTCCTTGTTTAAAAATTCCTCCTCAAGTATGCGGTCAGTGAAAACAAGCTTCCCAGATGTTAGCTTATACACAAATATTTTGAACAGTCTTTCAGATGAATGGCGTCTAGCCAGCACACCTGCCCCATGGGGAAAATACACATGCATAACTCACTTAATTAAGGAAAAAGCATGTAAATGGTGTCAAAGAGGGAAAAAGGCAATGTATATTGCCTAGAGCAGTCCGACCTTAAAGGCATCCCAAGGATTGATTAACAAAGAGGCCGTCAAGCTGCTGTGTAAATACAACCTTTCCTTTATTTTATCTGCCGTGCTGCTGATCTGTTGGAGAATTTCTTCAACAGCCAGAAATAGTCACTTCTGGAACAGACTAGTCAATCCTGGGGCACAAGACAAAGCACACTGTATTTCTGGAATAGGAAACCTGATATGCAAAGTCAGCAAAGTGTAATCTTGATTTTTAAAATGGCTGACCTGCTCTGAGGTAAAGTTGAAAGCACTTTATTTTGTGAGTGATTTACAAATGCAGTTTCACAGCACATTTAGCCTTCATTGACAGAACAGTTTCGGATATGAAAACAGAAACGTTCTGAGACACATTCACAGAGAAGGTCTTACCATTCTGGTCATAAACTGGTAAAAGCATGCTCCTTCAAAGAGGGAGCACCCAAGTCTGTTAATGTCATCAATTGCTAATGGCTCTAATCACCCCCTTTTCTAACTTGTAGGTAAGTCCCTGACTGTCACATTCTGTAAGTTACTTTCAAGTTACTCTCATATTGATGTGTTTCAGACACAGGAAGTGTTGCCAGGTTCACAGCTTCAAGGCTGCCCCCCTCCCGGTGTGGCTCACTTTCCTGCGGCCACCAGGCACACGCAGGTGAGACCCCACCTGACCACAGCTCAACAGAGCAGCAACCGCCTTGGCCTCCTGCTAACTGGGCACTCCTCAGAGGTGATCAGATGACATTCAAGCTCCACTCTCCTCCTCAATGCAGGACCTAAACAAGAACACTTCATGTTTTCAATGGAAAGAGCAAGGACAGAGTCAGTCGAAACAGAAAGGGTTCAGATGCCATCTTGTAAAGCCCAGTGCTGCAGGAGTCATGCTGCCTCAGGCAGTCTCTGCTGAGGCCTTGCTGCCACTGCAGGGCCTTGTGCTGCCCTGGGCCACCCACCCACACCCTGTGGGCCACCCACAAGCTGGATGCAGGTGAGCAGTGAGCCCTGCTGTGCATAAAGTCACGGAGATGGCATGTGGTGGGGCTGTGAGGAGTTTCCAGCCCACAAGCCTGGACATGGTGGAGGCATTGCTCTCAAAAGCCCAAATGTCCTCTTCTGGGCATTGGGTGGCAAGTAATTGCATTGCAGCTATATATGCTGTAGCACTGCATATTTGTTTCCCTTTTCCTCTCCTGTCTTAGTAAATAGTTTTTATCCAATTCATGAGTTCTATTTTGTTCCCAGTTCTCTCCGTCATCCCACCTGAGGGGGATAAGTGAGAGAAATGCTGTGTGGTACTGAGCCGCCTGCTGGGTTAAACTGTAACATCTGGTCAGGGAGACAAAAATTAAAGCAGGCACCTGACAGTTTTTGAGGTGGGTTTGCTGTATGTAACCTGTGGATGATTTTAAGCAAGAACAGCAAACTTTAAATGAGACACTGACTGAGGGAGACTGGTGTTGTAACTGGCAGCTCTGGTGTTTCCTGCTGTGGTGGGACCAGAGAACAGTGTGCACTGTCCCACATCTTGTACTTGCATGTGTCATGAGAAGGAAACAGACCACTTACTCTACCTCTGGTGATTTTTGTGGACTTTGGCTTTTGTTTGCTTGTTTTGGGATTGAACAGAAACTTTTCTTACTTTTTAATTTTACTCAAAAATTTAACTTTCTTATAGTGTGAAAATCTAATTTCACTTTTTGTTTCAGTCTAATCTTCCTACAGTTCCAGATAAAAAGAAATCTTTTCTCTCTGTAGAGTGGCCTAATAGTGGTACATTACACGTGACCGGTCAGATGCACCATTAATACAAACTGTCATAGGTGCACTGAATTCAATCTGGCTGTTATAATTTACAGTCTTAGAGGATGTGATCAAACATTGCTATTTCCAGAAAAAGTGAATAATTTTCTAACCTCAAAAAATAACTATGAGAAATTATTTTAGTTTGAAACCTTTAATTTGTATATTGCTGCACTTTGCAGAAGACCAGATTCAGAAACTGAACTGTGAGACAAAAAAATTTCAGTTTCCCTTGCTTAATAATGGCCCCAATTGAAAGCCTCTGTTAAAGCATTGCTTCTGGTTTATTTAAGAAGTGAGAAGAAAATGTTGCAGCTGGTGGCTATCTCTTTTCTTAAAACAAGGCAAATTTAATGAGTCAAGTTGTTAGCAAGATCTCTCAAATCTAGGCTAGCCTACAAATAACTGATAAAACTGTCCTGTAGATTTTTGAGAGAGTAACTTAGTTTATTTGCAAAATGTTCCAATTGGCAAAGCATTCTCAGTTTAATTATAAAATATATTTATTTGGTTTACCTAGCTGTTACTAGTTGCTAGATCTCTTTCAGCTGTATGACAACATTCCACCTCATCCCAGCAGGTATGATGTTGTGCTGTCAGAGCTGCCATGGAAATTGCTGGTGCCTAGGGGGACAGGTAAATAAATGCTCTTTCTTAATATATAACACTTTTCCCAAGTGATGTATCCCAGAGAAGTGGGAGAGAGTAAACCACAATGCTGAAGGAATCTGAAGCGTGTACACTAAAAACCAAAAGACTATCATCACTTTCTGTTCTGAACATCTTCCCAAATATGCTGGGCGGTGAACAAAGTCTGATATCTTTTCCAATTAATAATTCTTCTTCAATAATAAGTTAAAAAGTATCATATTACTTACGTATAACAACCAGTATGTTAAAGATTGAAACAAAAAGAACACCCATACAGAATCTGAAAAACCTGGAATGCAATTTCCAAGTATTGCATTTTCACTGTAGCATTTTCAGTTACCCTAGATAGAATCAGTAGTTGGTATAGCCATCATGTTACAAAGCAGAGAGTAAAGATTGCGGGGAAGAAGTAAAATATTTAATAAACATACATGAAAAAATAAAAGCTTTAAGGCAGAGAAGAATCTGAAGAATCATTTGTAGATCTGAAAGTTCGTTTTCTGTAGTTATATTCAGTGAGTTTGTTTTAAAAATAAAACAAAACAAATACTCCAAATAAATTATGCTTCATTAGATCTGAAACTCTTCAGCAGTTTTGGACAGCCTTTAAATCCAAAGTATTATTTTGCCTTTAAAATATTGTGTCCTAAACATGTCCTAACAATTCTGTGTTTTGGATTATGACATCAGAGTGTTATCAGTAAAGCAAATATTTAGTCAAGAGTGAATGATGAGTAGAAATTGTGAGTGGAAAAAGAACAAAGAAATTCTCCAAACTTAAAATGAATGGGAAAGTACTTCCAAAGTTTTAACTTCTAGAATATTAGGGAATCTTTATTTTCTTAAAAATATTATCTTTTTAAGAAAATATGTTTTCATTTATTAAAAACCCTTATTTTTACATGACTTTTCTGGTATGTTGAACCTGACCAATACCACAAAGGTAGGTATATTTTTTTTGTTTGTGGAGACAGTCCACAAATATATATTTTTTTGTGGAATATAAAGAAAGAAATACATATATTTTGCAATTTGAATATAAAATGGAGTTTTCAAGTTGTTGAATTTAATTAGGAGAAACTATAGTTGAAGCGTTGATGAACAGGAATACTGTAGAGTGAATTGGAAATACAGCTGGTGCTAAGATTTATATCTATATGTAAGCTTCTCTCATGAAAATTCTTGATGTTATACCTTTGGTTACACACAACTGTCTGTATTCCTTCTTCTAAAAGAAATACAATTTCTAAATATATGATAGGTCTTAAGAACTTTGCTAATGTCATTTTACATGTCACATGCACCCCATTATGTTTTCATTAGCCATACTAATCGACATTATGATAAGGATTAAGATTTTGTCGGTGTTGCCCATTAATTTCTTCAAGTTGAGAAGGAAGTAAGAGAAAAATATGCATGACTGCCATCGTAAAGCAAGAAAGAGTTGCAGCTAACTCAAAAGTATGAAAGAGCAAAATAGAAAAAAAAATTGTATGGATAATAGGAAAAAAAAATGAATTCAGATATTTAAAGAATTAAAAATAGTTTACCAGAATGTTATTATTCACCATTATTCTTGAAAGGGACAACAAGTAGTTATCTGAGATACCTAAAGAAAGAGAAGTTGAATTAGGGTCATGCTGATATGCCTCCTTAACAGACAGGTGAAGTCTATTTTGATACTGATGTGGCCTTTGAGAGTGTTAGCCATAACCATTATGTAGGGGAAACGCTAGGTCACAGCCTGAATCTGTGGTTGAGCACCTGGAGTAAGGGCTATGGCTGGCCTGGGGAGCACAGGCAAATTGTTTGCACCTGTGCTTCCCGAACTGACTGGAGGGGTGTGGACCCAGAGTGGGGCTGCCCTGGGCTCATTTAAAAGCCAGCCAGAGACCAAACACTCTTTGGAGGAGCATCATCTTTGTGGGAAGCTGCTGCTTTTTGACTGTGTAAGTCAGAACTTCTGTGAAATTTTGGTTTATGTCTATTAAACTATCAGCTGTTTGCCTGGTTTTGCCAAAAATCTGTCTGAAGCAAGTTTGGTGCTTCATTTGTGGAATACATAACGTATATCTGTAATAGAGGTGTCTGCTGTTAATACCTAATGAATTCATTTTTCTTTATTGCCCTGTTCCTTTCTTTCCTTGGAAAGTGTGCTTTTGTAACATCTGCTCCTAAGTGATCCTAAACACCCTGCTTGCTTCATGGAAAATACCAGATTATGGTAATACCATACAGTAGAACTATAGCAGGTGTGAATTACTGTCAAAGGCTGTACTAAGAACTGCTTACTAGGAGTCTCCCAGAGCAGTGTGTTGTGTGGTATGGTTTGGGCTCTGTGTGTTTCTGGAAGATGGCAAAATGACTGAGCTCCTGCAGATTTCCCCTGAACGTACTTTAAAGGGTAAAAGTGACTATTTTTGCAGGAAAGCAAAACAACTTTGTTTTGAAGTTACCTTCCTTTTCTCTATATTGTAATACTGCTTACAGAAGGCCAGTGATACAGTTCTAATGGTAAGGCAATGCATGTTCTTTTGAAAATAATAGGATCACGTATGCTGCTTCTTTAGTCACATAGTTAAACACAAGCTATTAGTATTCACTGAATGGTTGAGTTTGGCAGAGACCTCTAAAGGCCATCTTACAAACCTCTGCTCAAGCAGGACTCCAGGGCAGGTTGCCTGGGACCGTGACCTGGCAGCCCCTGATGATCTCCAAGGGAGGAGGCTCTGCAACCTCTCTGGCTAACTTACAGCTGCTTTGCAGTTTCCTTATTTCCAGATCTCTGCAAGTACAGTTGAGCTTTATGAAAAGTTTAATGAGATTAATGAGAATTAGGTCCTAAGGAGAACTCAGGAAAAGTGAGAAGTCACTCACCACACACTAAAGGAATTAATTTTAATTAGATTTAATACATAAATGACTTTCTTGAAAAGTGACTGAAATCTAATTTTTGTTTAGCAGTTATGAAGTGCGGATTTCAGCAAGATGAACTATATTGTCAGGCAGACAAAGGGGATGATATTTCCCTGTCTTAAGTCTTCTGCCTCCCTGTTTAAAACCTTAGATTTGGAGTTACTGTGAAAATTTGACATCAATTATGATGATTTATGAATCAAGTGACCTTGCTGTTGGGATAGTTTTTTCAGTACTGTTGGGCCTTTGGCATGTTTGAGTTAGGCATATGACATTTAACTTAATAGCTGCTTATTAGGAAAATGGTAAGGCAGCACAATGTTAAATATAGCAGAAATTAGTAAAAATCTGTGCCTTAGGTTTTAGCTAGTAAGCTATTATTTCTAGGATCATGATAATGCAGAACTTCTTTCATCAGTGCTAGATAACACAACAACAAAATGAGCATGCGAATGTTAAGAAGTCATGCTTTTTGGGTTGGGAGGCTGTTGTCATGCAAAGCAGATGAACACAGAAATTGGTGCTGCTGTGGGGACTGAAGAATCTGCTTTTCAAGCCAGTTTTACTTAAACTCCATTTTCTTTTATGTTGGTCTTTGTTTTCAGTGTTATCACAAAATATTTTGTATTAAAATCTATCTTGTTAGCTGTATTATCCTTTGGGCTCAAGCTCCCCAAAGAAGACTTAAAAGTGCTGAGCACTGGGGCATGTCAGTGTCTTAGCTGAGGATGAGCTACTTATAGGGGAGGATGACACTGGCTGGTAGGTTGTGCGGAGGGGCTGAACCACTCTTGCCTGATCCCTTCAGGCACGCAGCTGCTGTAGTCCTACTATATATTTTCTTCATCCCCTGCTCTTTGTTCCCAGCTGCTTGGGAGAGTGGTGATGGATTCACAGATTAGGAGGGAGGGAAGCAGGCAAAGAGAGTGCAAGCTTTTTGTACTCCCTATTTTCCTTCTCACAAGAATGTCTCCCTGGAAATGCATACAGATTTGTTGAAGGCTTTGCTGTAATGATTTAAGGGCTCTAATATTTGTTAACAGGTTTGCTCTGATGTATGTTCTGGAAGCAGTACTACATCTTGTTCAACATGCCTGCTCAGTGGTCTAAAAGTGTTTTCATTCTTCCACTTTGCACAATTTTGTTTCCTCTCAGCAAGAAACAATTCAAAAGGTATTGACTGAGCCCACCACCTAATGTGACGTGATATGGAAAGTTGCCACCACAAACTGATGTAGAAAAACCCCTGTTTTTCAAATGCTGTGTTGTTGTTTAAACTCCGGTGACAGTGACTGAAACTGGTGGATTGCCTTCTGGTAATATTTCTATTGGACAACATGACAAGTTGAATTACTGCTGTATAACAAATTCTACATACTACCACAGCTTTTAGAAAATTGTTCTTGTCAGCTAAGAAATTATTGATTGAGTAAAAAATATATTTAAAGTCAGGTAGTGAGACAGTGGTGAAAAGGCTAGGTATAGTGTACTTTCCCAGAAATCACCCCTTAAATTCTTCAGTGATCAACACCGAAACCACAATGCCACCGAAACTTCCAGGTAATCATCTCTAGTTACAGAGTATATGCTTTGAGAGATTCAGTTTTGCTTATGCAAAGAAAATCAAATGAATAAAACTTTTTACTGAATTAAAATGATGTAAGTGAAACTTGTTTGTCCTTCTAAGCTAAAGGAAAATGAAAAACTTTTCTTGGTAGGTCAGCAAAGTCTAGCAGGAGGTGTGCTTAGTAAAAGTAAAAAAAATTCTAGGTTTAGAGACATAATAGTAATTTCATAAGCACTCAGAATTGTACTCCTAACAAAAAGCAGTACAGAACAAAACAACAATACATGTTTTATAAACACAATTAAGAGACCTGATTTAACTCTGTAGGTATGAAAACTGTTAAGCTAGGAGCAGTCATTTTATAGCAGATTGTACAACTTAATGGAAATGTATGCACAGGAAGAGACATAGGAGCACAGGTGACAGAGAGGAAGGGGAGTTGATTTGCAAGATATGGCACAAATGAGAAGTACAGGTAGTCTGTTTATTTGAACTCTGCACTGAATGCAACAGTTCTCTCTCTGCTTAATGAAAGATTCATTGATAGAAGCCTTCAGGAAGACAGCAGGGTAGTTTCTGTTAGGGTATGTCATTAGAGCATTTTATGGGCCATATACATGCAGAATACATCTGTATTACAGAATGACACCAATTTTTAATTGTTCTAAAAAAGATAATTTCTTGAGACTTTGCCCTTTAGGTCCTGTTGACTTCCCTCTACTTCCAGAAAAAAACATTTTAATGTTTTGAAGAAAACTTTGTGGATAACTTCTACTGTTAAAATCACTCGATTTTTAGGTGAATCTTTCATTGTTTCATTTGCTTGTTCTGTGTGGCCTGATAGTGCATTTGTGAAAAGCTGAAAACTTCTGTTAACTTTTGTGGGAGCAGCAGATGTGCAAGTACTGCTGGACTGATGCTTCACTGCTTTTTAAAGGTTTTCTTATGCCTTTGCCCCTCCTCTAGGGTTCTCAGATGTTTCTGAAATTGCATATATAAAGAATGTGAACAGTTTGAATGTAATATCTCTTCTAGATTCCCTTGATTTCACCAGCTAGAAACTTATTTAGTTACAAATTTGAGCCCCAGATTTTTTCTTTCTTTAACAATATGATAATATCAGGCTATCGGTGTAAATACACATGCAATTGTCAGTTAACCTTATGCTATTATTTTCAGAGTGCCTGCGGCACTGAATCAGTACTGTCAGAGGAAAAATACCACAGAACAAGGTATTTCCACATTCTTTTCCATGAGCCAAGACACAATATGGGCTCATTACCAACGTGGTTGTCTGCAGTTCAATATTAATGTCTGCAGCTATCCAAAAAGCACAGCATATTTGTGTAATTCAGCAAAATGTAAACATGTATTCCTGAAGAGACCAGGTGCTGCCAAAGGAAAAAAAAAAAAGACATTTCTTTTTAATCAGGCATAAAGAGTTTTTGTGTGAAACTGCTCAGAAAGTCTTTGGAATAAATTCAGTTTTGGTGTAAGCAGTTGCAACTGTTGGATTTGGAAAAATTGCAGCTGCTTATAGCAGTTGAAAGTGTGGCCCAGGATTGCTTAAAATTGTCAGGTAAAATGTTAGTATACTGGATCTGAGAGCTGAAGATGGGAAAAACCAATTTCCAGTTCTAGCTCTGCTTGAACATGCAGAAAGGACTTAATTCTTTATGGCACTTAAGTAACCTGGCTAAATGTATCTCTACTGTAGCTCATGTACAAAGTTAGCCTTCTGCGTCAGCTTCACCATGTGAAAATGGTGATGATTATAGACACCTCACAGGGATGTTGTCAGGATTCATTAGTTAATGTCTGTGTGGTGCCTTGAAAATGTTAAATGCCACAAACTGTAAAGCAAGTTATCTTTAGAAATGTTTAAAAAGACCATTTTTGGTGCCTTCTTTCATTGATTTATGTACACAACAATGTTGATAATACAGATTTCTCATGTGTCCCAAGAGGGAAGTCATACATAAGGTCTTATATGCTGGGACTAGTTCTCTGTTCATAGAAGAATGGTGTAAAAAGTTGAGTCACAGGACATCTAGAGTCTTACTATTTAAAGTTCTTATGACAAATTTTGAAGCTTAAGTAGAAAAGATTGGATACAGATGACTGTTATCATTTAAGTTACCTTACCTTATACCTTTTAAAAATGTCATTAATCAGTAGCTTTTTTCATTGCTGTATGTCCTCACACCATGGATGGAGTTTTTATACCCTTCAATTTTGTGTATGGTGTAATCACACCTGATAAAATGTGTTCCTATTGTAGACATTGACAGAACCTCCTTGTTCTTTAAACACAGTGGGCACAAATGCTACATTTCATGCTAAACAATGGTGTTCAGGTTAATTCACATTTACACAATACTGTAGGCCTCACTATTTTTTGAAGACAAATCTCCATTATTTTTGTGAGGTAGGTAAGAGATCAGATATTGTATCAAAAAAGAAACTTCTTGTTGTCTAGCTCCAAGTCCCTATAGGACTGTTCAACAAAGCCACTAACGTCACACCAACACCGTGAATGTAACCTTTTATGATTTGTTAGCCTTTTCTCATGTGGTATCATAAATAAATCTGAATATCTTGTGTAGCAGCAGGATCTTCTTCATCTGCCTGGATTTAATTTGTTGCTGCTTATCTGTTGAGTGTGCTTGAGTAAGGACATAAAGGCATGCAGAAGCCAGTGAACTGAGTGAAGACCCTCCCTGGCTAACCAGTAAGATAAACCAAAGATGGCAAATCTGGATACATCATTTGAGGAGTATTTGAGTGCCTGAGCTAGGTCATCTGTTACTCATTTTAAAAAAAAAAAAAAAGAAAATCCAGTAACTAAATGCTCACACTCACAATTCTCATGTCTTGTTGCGTATGATAATTCTGCTGTTAGGAGGTAAGAACCTTCATATTCAAGGAAGTGGAAGAAGAAATTCAAAATGTTTGTCTAGGAATGTCAGACTACCACATAATTTTGTAGTTGTTTCTCTAAGTCCTTTCTATTGAATCATTTAACTTCAATAAATTAAAGTGTTTACTCCAAATATTGAGGTTGCTATAGGGAGTAGGGCCAGTATATCTCTTTTCTCTCTTTGGGCGATGTAGTCATGTCAAAGATACAGAGTGAAATAACAGCTGTTTTTTTTTTTTTT
>WBMW01004889.1:663695-693081 GCA_013396635.1 Penelope pileata
AAAAAAAAAAAGAAATCAAGGCCTGAGTTCAATTTTCCCACTATATTTATACTTACAATTACCATAAGTGTGCATGCAAGTAGGGTGACTGAATGCAAAAACAGTGAGATAGGTGTCTGTCTAAAATGGATGGCAATTACATGCAGAAATTTCAGGGAGCAATTGTGCACAGACCTTTAGCCTCCCTTCCAGCTGAATTTAGCCTTTAAACTATTTCCCTTCTTTAGCAGGGCACAGTACTTCCTTATGATATAACTTCTTGTTTCAAGCAAAATGAGTGGACATACAGATTCTATATTCTTTCATCACTGATTTATTTGCTGTCATGAAGAAATTAGCAAAACATTTACATACAGATATCCTTTTCCACATCTCTACCACAATGTATTTCAGAGTTCAGTATCCCTCATTTTTTTTTCAGGTATCATTTACAACCAATCTGACACTCAGATCGTGCCCAAACCACTATACTCCAATTGTATAAAAACGTATGCTTGGTCTGCTACCTGAAAACTATACCACTCACATGGCTTTGGCCTTATGCTTCAGAGTTGTCTTATTGAAACACCCCACTTTCACAAGTGGCTATAGTCTGTGGTTGTCTCTCTGTAAAAGCCTTTCAAAACAATTACATCTAGAAATGAGATTGCCTTTGAAACAACAGATAAGTGAATGTGGTGCATACTGTATAAATTTCCCATTTGTGTATTTTAAGTCATTAGTGTGAACCTATAAAAAAAATAAAATAAAATTGATGTATTACCATGTATTTTTCTATATTTACAGTATTACAGATGATACATGTCTATGCTAAACTTAATTTTAACATATTGATAAACCTGTCTTAATACATAAAAACCAATTTCCCCCTTAAAGAATCATGTTACAAGATTCTGTTTTACTGTATTCTCTCCTTCCTTTCTTAGCTTTATTACAAAACACAGCCTTACTTCATTTTTCAACACTATGTGTTGAGTCTCCAACAGAAATCTCTAAATCTAAAAAGAATACTTATCACAACAACAACAAAAAAATTGTGTGTATAAAAGCTGTTCATGGTTTAAAAAAAAAAAAAAAAAGCTAATACTAGTACTGTAAAAAAAAAAAAAAAAGGGCAAAAAACGACTTCAAGAAAACCATTAGATGTGACTATGGTAGAGGTGTAAAGCAGAAAAAAATAATATACAACTTTGTGTACGTTGCTGTGGGCTTTAAAGAGAGCAAGAAATAAACAGGTTCTTATGCTTGTGTGTTTAAAACAAACAAAAATACCATCTCTTACTTAGTGCTCTATGTGAGTGGACCTGATCCTGTATCTGCCCAAGCACTATTCAGTGGTGAACCTGAGTTATGTTATGCTTTACATTGCCATGTGAAGAGGCAGGAGGGCTGGTGGGTGGTCTCACAGGAAAGCCTCTTCTGGGTGTTAACCCAGACCAGAATCGGTTACCAAACACTTTTGAGCCACCAGCCCAGTTCCCTGAGACCTCTAAATACTTCAGAGATAATTAAATACTTAGTCTGAAGTTTGTGCACTAGAATAGAGTGTATTGTTTTCTAATCATGTTGGTCCTAGAAGGTCTGTGCCATGCTGCCTAATGCCAAATGCTTCTGACTAGAGCTTGCCACACATGGCCTTCTTACCCAGTGTATCAGCATGCAGGTGCCTCCAGGAGCTAATCCTCCTTTCTTAAACATGTGCTTAGTTTGCACATTGTGCAGGGTTATGGTACAGTTTTCATGTTCTCTTGGGAAGAAAGTTGCCTCCTTTTTTTTTTTTTTTTTTTTAAATGTGTTGGAGTGACAAAAAATATGCTTACCATTAACGTGACATTTCTCCTGGAGTTAATTGCTCAGTTTACTTTGTTATTTTAAAAACATCACATCTCAATGTGCTGTATATGAGACCTGTAGAACTTGTTACAGACAGGCATTGCAAGAAATGGATCCCTGAAAAGCGTGTAGCTTGTGACCCTTGGTGCCAGGGTGGGTCTTCCACGTGGAAAAATAAGAATGAAATAGAGATACAATGCTCATTTTCAGTGTGATGTGGGCAAAGATTTGCACTGCAGTATTTCTTTAACAATGACTGGATACTGTACTGATTTATTCTACTATTAAGTCCTTTTGTTCTTTCCTGTGAAATTATTCACAGAAATTGAATTTTTGATGCTATTTCTTTTATTAGCTTCAGCCTAGGTGACTGAGTTAAGCTGAGAGCCTGAACTGTTTGAGTACGGCATATATCCAATAGCATGTGGGGCATCACAGTCTAGGAAAGCTTTGCTCCTGGGAGCTCTAACAGACCTTGAAAGCCCTATCACATACTCAGGAAGCCCATACTGAAGTGCTTTCCTCTTGTAACATCCAGTCCTGGTCAGTGTTTTCCAGGATGCAGTCAATTTCTTGTTCTGAATATTCATTTCTTGTTCTTCATTGTATAGGTTTGCATTTAGTTGTGTTGATGTTTTGCATGGAGGGATCTAGCATACTATACCATCTTGTTGACTAACCATGGTTTTCCTGAATTTTATCTACCACTTTCCTGATCTCTGTGTAATCTGTGAGTGTTATTAGTCATGAATGTTTATTTGCTGCCAGATGACTGATACAAACTTGAAAATTAGTGTTAAGCCAATACAAGTTTCACGTAATAGCAACACCCTGACTTGGTGGACATTATTCACTGAAGAGTGTGTAGAATCTGTCAGCTCATCCTTTTTCAGTTCACTTAACTGCCTAATGTAACCAAATGTTGCAGCAAGAACTTATCTAGACCAAGTTCACCTGTCAAAACTGATTCTGATTACTATGCATGTTAACAGTCTACTACTTGTGCTTCATGTTTGTAACAATTGTGAAATTTTCTCAAGCCTGGTTTCCTTTCGAAAACAGGCTCATGGCTATGTATATTTGTCTCCATTTTCCTGTCTTTATCCTGTGCTAATCACTTCAGAAAACAGTTGCTGATTTCCGCAGAATTTCAAACATAGTACGTGTCAGGTCTCCCATGGGCTACCTGTATGATGCAGGATACCAAATGAAGTCAGAAATATGAGATCCCAAGTTCTCTGTTCAACTGTGTGTCCAGTCAAAATGCGTCCAGCATGCTGTGGGAATGAAGGATCGGTGTCTGAATTTGAAGTGTAAAAGTCCGTTTATTGCTATCAGTAATCTCAAAGGGAATGACTCAGAAGGTGAATTAGATGTTAATATGAAAATGTAGGGTTCTGTAGAAGAATCTTTTCAAAACAGCCTAGGAAACGCAGACAGTTTGCCCACACTTGGCCCACATTTGACAGACTTGGCAGATTTTTTTGGCATAGATACAGGAGGATCCATAGACAAAGGGAGCATCGTATGTGTATGAAACAACCACATTCTGCTAATATGTTTTATGTCTTCTGTAGTTGAGGTTGCGAGTAGGATGCTTCTGTAGTGCAAAATAAGCCTGAGAGCTATGAAGATGACTTAGAACTACTAAGAAACTGAAAATTTTAGAGTACACAGAAGAATTTGCTGCCTGTTGTGGTAGTTTCGCTTGAATGGGCAGCTAAATACCACAACTGTTCTCTAATTCCCTCTTCTCAAAGGAAGAGGGAGAGAAAACATGGTGAAAAGGGGCTCAAGGGTTGAGATAAGGACAGGGAAACTGCTCACCAATCACTATCATGAGCAAAGCAGACTCAATGTATGGAGATTAATATAATTTATTGCCTATTACTAGCAGACTAGCACAATGAAAACATCTTTTCCCCATTCACGCTCTTCTACTTTCTCTCCCTGAGCAGTGCAGGGGAATGAGGAATGGAGGCTGTGGTCAATTTGTAACATCTTGGTCTCTGCCACTCCTTCATGGTCACTCCCTCCCCCTTCCCCAGCTTGGGGTCCCTCCCACAGGATGCTGTCCTTCCCCAGCTTATCCTGTGTGGGTTTCCCACAGGCTGCAGCTCTTCAAGCACTGCTCCAACACAGCTCTGTACCATAAGGCCCATCCTTCAGGAGCAAGCTGTTCCAGCATGGGCCCCCCCAGGCAGCAGCTCCCTCAGACCTCTTATTCCACTGCAGGCTCCTTTCCATGGGCTGCAGCTCTGGTCTGGAGCCTGCTGCTGTATCTTTTTTCTTTATTATTGAATTCATGCTGTTAGACTTTGAAGTATTCAACATGGGTTCTGCATTTTTCACTATTCTTACTTTCTGATAGTAAACCATCACATAATATCTAAACAGGATAAAGAGCCAAAGATTGAGGTGTTAGATGTTAAACCAAAGATAAATCATTAAAAGAATTTTCACCCAAAACAGAACCTAGAGATATTTAATGGTGTGATTAGATTCACTTCAGTTCATAAGAACTAACCACCTAGCCTGATTCCTTCTCCCATAGTATGAATATTTTCTGATTTTTGTGGGGGAAAAAGTATTTAAAATTGAATGGAGACACAACTGGCTAAAAGAGAAAGAAAAGTCTGCTTCATTTTAGACTAGTGTTGTTTCTTATCTTCTGACTGCATCTCCAAAATCCTGTAAGAGTCAAATGAAGTGCAGTGTTTCAGTATAAGAAATACAAACTCAAACCCACAGTCTAATAATCCAAAATGTGAAACTGTATAGTTTCAATGGTCTTATTGAGACAGTTTTTATGACAGTATAGATCTCTTAATTTATAGTTAACTTTATCACATTATCTATATGTGCATACACAATGAGTTCAGTGTTTTCAGCCCCGTCCCTCATGGACAGTAATCTACATCACAAAGCCACCACACATAATTCACCTAAATTGGTAGTCTTTTCTCAAAAGAGTTTTTGCTCGCAACTGACCTGTAGCAGCAGAGGATCTGAATTGCTTCCACTTCACCCCTGTTGCTCCTTGTTTAAAGTGCAGTGTGCCATGATTGCACTGGGGTCAGTGACAGGGCAGAGCAGAGTGCATTGGCTCCTTGCTTGTGGCTCCCTGTCCCTGTGTGCAAGGCTATGGGCGCTGCCTTCCCTTCTGACAGGCCCTACCACTGCCTAGGCATCCTGTGGGTTAAGAAATAAAAGATGTTTTTTTCTTGTTATTGTGCATAATCATGAATTCTCATTCTCTGTATTTCAGCTGTAGCAGGGTGAGAATGGTGTTACAGGATGATCATGCTGGAGGTGCTTTGTAGTGAATGGACTCAGTCAATGAATAAAACCTTTGTCCCTTACTGCTCAGTCTGCACCTTGCTCATAAGAGTGTGTAGATGGTCATGATTTGCCAAATACTGACTCATCAATATTTTATAAACTCTAATACATGGTCTTAATCTCTCTCCTTCACACTACTTCAATCTCATATTGCACAGGCTGTAAATATGACTCCAGTCTCTTTCCCCCTCCATGTGCCTGGTGCAGAATGTGTTGCATTTTTTGGGAAAGAGCAAAAGGCACAGCCCAAGTGCTGTGCTTCTTCAGAATGCCCTGGGCTGGAGCAGTGTTAGAATTCATTGTCCCCAGATATCTATATGTAGTAGCCCTTCTGCAACTGCATGATTAAATGAGGTACACCCCTTATGTCTCTTCCCATGTGGCTAGGGTGCATATTTACTCCTACTTGTAACGCTGGTTTTCATACCTCGGCACGTTAGAAAGTTTAAAAGCCTACTTTTGTGCTGTGAAAAACCATAGTTATGTAACTTCCTAAATGCCATTACCGTAGAGTAACAAATCAAATTGGAGTGAGAGACAGCCTGAGGTTTCAGGAGATTACATTGAACAGGGACTGGAGTCTCACGAATGTGAGTGGTGAGTCTGTTGCTGAGGGACAGGCTGCAGAGACACAGCATCAAGTACAGGCTTCAGGGCATGTCTGATAAACCACTGCTTAATACAACTCTGCTTGCTTTCACCTGGGGTCATGGTGAAACACGTGAAGCCCCCAATCCTGCAGATGGAGCTGGAATTGTTACAGTAGATCAGAGAGACTCCACAAGGAGTGCTCACCCCACCATGCTGCTTCTGAATGTTAACACATCTATCAAAGAAGCAATACTGTAATTTAAATGTTCATCTCCAGATCATCTTGGTAAGGAACTGAAGGAGATCTGAAGAACTTAAGTGTTTTCAGCTGAAAATGCTTCAGGATAGTATTTTGGTGAATATCAAGGAAAATGTACACAGGAAATCAGAACCATCACAGATAACCTACAGAATACTGAACACACAAAACAAACACCACGGTAGCTAGGTACTGGTTTTCTTTTTTTTTTTTTTTTTTTCCCCCCCCTTTTTTCTTTTTCTGTGTCAATGTAGTGGAATAGAACTTGGTCTTTAAAGAAGTCTTTTGTGGTTTATCTTCTACTTCAAAAGAAACGTTGTCTGGGAACTATGTACATTTCAGCTTTCAAAATATAATTCCTGCAGCACTGAAATCAGTAGAAAATGTCTTGTTAGCTTCAACAGAACCACATGCATCAAGCTTCTGGTGTTTGTCAGGTCATAGGTTTTGCTTTTTTTGCAGAGTATGTAAAATGGATCAAAAGTATGACTTGATTAAAGTAAAAATATTGTGCAGTTCTTTTCGTATATATGTGCACTGACATCTGGCTTTTTTCACGCATAGACCACAACACCACTCTATAGAATAGTTACAAAACACTCGATCAATATTGTAACAATTACAGAAAATGCATTGTAAATATAGTAGGTAAAGAGGCAACCAGATCATAAATTGAATGACTTTGTTTACTTGAATAGTCCCTGAGCAAATTGTAGTCCATGAGGAAAAAAAAAAATCCATAATTTCAAGGCATTTTACACAATTGACAGCCCCAGGAGAGGAAAAGATTAAGGAACAGAAAGATTCCCTACCTTGATAGTAAAGAAGACTCACTTGTTTTCCTTTTGCTTACTGTCATTAGCTTGGAACTGCAGACAGAATTATTCAATTATTCTGTATCTCTGGTAAATTACCTTGAAACACCTTGGTGTTTCAAAGCACTGTGCAAGCTGGATTTTGTGTTGCATAAGATAGGTGCTTATTATTGTACTTACCAAGTTTGTGTGGCAGGACCTGATGTGCAGTTCTTAGAAAAAATTATAGACTTAGCCTGACACTTAATTTTAGCATATGGTGTAAGGGATGTGGTATAGGTGCATTCCCTGTGGTCTTATGAACAGGCATGATGAGCTGAGGCATTCTGTTTTTCTGTTAATGGGACTCTTTCTAAAATAAATACTCAGTGCTATTCTATATTCTAATGAGAGTTTCTTCTCAATCAATTCTGTTCTTCTTAATCAAACCGGGGAATATTTTTTGTAGTACAAGAAGCAGGTTCTGTTCTTTTCAAATGTTGTATATTCTCCACACACCTGTTTCCAAGTATGTAGAAACAAATCTGTCTATACCCTAATAAAAAGGTGAAACATTGACTTGCATAATACCAAATTATTTTTGAACCTTCCAGATTTATTTTTTTGCTATTGAAATGTATGCAGATCATAATTTTTAGGCTTTCATTAAAACCGACTGGATATTGAACGTGTCTGAAGATGTAATTGAAGTCTAAAACTTCTGAAACTGTTAAATTATTTGTCCTACGACCTCTTATTTGCAGTTTGGGGAAGACAGAAAAAAAGTACAAAACACTTTACTGCTCAAAAAGATGCTTGATTTTGCTCACTGCTTTCGTAAGCATTAGAAAAACATGGAACAAATCTTTGTCATGTGTCTCAATATGCAGAAGAAGAAACAACTTAATACATGTTCCAAGACCACTGCGGTGAGTTCAGTATAACAGGAGCCACAGAATGGGAGAGCATGTTCTGAGTAAGTGTGTGAGTAATGCAGATGTGAACAGTGTATCTGATGCTGGGTGTCCGATGCTCATAACTTGCTAGTAGTATATCCAAAACGTTTACATCAAAACAGCTGCAGAATAAGAAAAAGTCTTGGATGACCAGTCACACTGAATAATATATTGCAAACTCTCAAAATTAATGTATTGCAAACAGTCTGTGATTAGTTATTCATTTAAATCAGAAAATAGCTACAGATGAGAAATTGGGTAGAGGAAACCAGCTTCCCTATTAGGGCTGGGGCTGTGTTGCCCTGGTTAAACACAGCGGGAATGGTTCAAGGCAAGTCTCATTTTTACTCCCATTTAGTGATTTTTTTTTTCCAGATAATTTCATAAGGTAGCTATGTCATGTGACGAATAGTGATGATGTACATTACTGTAGTATTTCTGTGGCAATGACTGTACAAAGGCAGCATTCTTACTAGCCAGTCTTCTTACTAGCCAGTCAAGATTTTTTGTTTTTAACTTTGTATTGTTTTGGGGAAACTAACTGACTAATGCTATGACCTCAACTCTTAAAAGCAAATGAAGAAGGTGTAAATTTATTTCTCATGTTGGACTGTTTGTGGAGATTCTGTTCACACTGGAAGTGTTATTACCTCTAGCTGAGAGCAATAGGTGTGCAATAGATGGCCAAAGCAAGGTCTGATGAATCTGGGAGAAAATACTCAAGAATTTAAACATTTTGAAGGAACTATTTGCCACCTGGTTGGCCTTCTTAAAGTCAAACTCAAATGGCAAAAATCAGGTGATCTGTACTGATCTCAGAGGGGATGCACCACTTTATCGCAGCTGTGAATCTGGCCCTTTAGATTATAAAAATGGGATTAGATTAAGTTCATTATTCCAAATGTCACTTCTATGATTTAAAAAAAAAAAAAAACTTGAGAGTGACTGCATCACAAAAACCTCCTGTTGAAAGGGCAATAAGGGGGTAAAAGACAAAAGAAGCGTAAACAAGTCCATATACCAGAAGCACAAAAAATAGGCATGTATGTACACTTATCTGTACATACTGTGTGAAGGCTGATCCGAAAGTTATGCCTCCAATGCCCACAATGTCAGAGGTGGCTGTTGGTGGGATGACAGGCTGAAACTTCCACCAATGTTCCATTACATTTTGTTGCCATGCAACAGATGGCAGCAGAGGAGCAGTCTGACAAAATGGTGTCTGAATTGGAAGTGTGTATGAAGAAAAGCGGTGGCATTGAATTTCTCCATGCAGAAGAAATTGCACCCATTGACATTCATTGATGCTTGTTGAACATTTATGAAGATCGAACACTGGATGTTAGTGCAGTGAGGGAGCGGGTGGTGCATTTTAGCAGTGGCAATAGCAACATGAAAAAAATTAAAAAGGACAAAAGTCAATTGCCACTAATTGGTGTGGTAGCTTTTCTTTGCTCTTGTGTTGATTCTCTTTACCTACTCTTAACAGTATATTGACAGAATTAGGAGGAGAATTTATCAAAGTACAGATAGCTTTAACTTATGTTGTTGAAACTAGCTAAGAAAGAGTCATTGTACTAAATTTCACAGAGCAAATGCATAAATGTTTTATTTTTGGTATTCCAGAATATTCCCTTATGATTCCTGTACCTTGGGACTGTCACTTTTTCATTTAATGAAGTGTCCTATCTCCTAGTACCTATCCTCAACACCTACCAGTTGTGTTATTTAATGTTGCTGTCTCAAATCATCTTTGGGAACCTGTAAACAGTGACAGAATAAGATAATTGTAATTATCTTTTCCATTATCATTTGTTCCACTTTTTCTTTCCTTAAAGATACTATTAATGAGCCTAAAGTAAACATGCTATTGTGAAAGTTTGCAAAAATTGTTATATTAATTTGCTGGGTAGTACAGAAGCAAGCTTTGTCTGGCTATCTATTACAGTATGCCTTTCAAAATATCTTAGCAATATTTGCAAAGTGTTAAGAGAAAACAGACTACTAGGTAAGGGGAATATTATTTTTTTTGTATTCATTAGTTTGTATAGTTTCCATCCTTCTGTGGGAAGGTGATCAATTAAGGTGACTGAACTATTAAGTGCCAGTCTACAGAGATGATAAGGATTCCCCTTTGAGAAATAATGATTCCCATGATGATTCCTTTATTTTAAGCCAGATGCTTAGATTATGGGCAATGCATCGCTCATTGTAATGTCTATGGCATGGTTTGCATGTAAGGCTGGTAAGAATAGCCTATTGTATTGCTCTGATGAAGCCAACTTACAAATCAGTTTCCCAGAGATGAGATTTCCCAGAAATGAGAATTAATAGAACAAGCAATAACATCCTAATTTCTACACGACAGCTAGAGTAACACTTAAAAACATTCTGCATTACCAGATAAATACACCATTCATTTTCACAAATGGAGTCTGTTTCAATTCTCAGCTGTTGGATGATGATTTGACTTGGAGCAAAGGCAGCATAATTGGGTAACAGCTGAAATGTGCTTCACTGAAAAGGGTTGAAAGATCTGTTGCTGGATTTCCAGGAGTGTGAATTACAATTTCAATAATATCAGAAGCAACTAATTCTATTCTTTAGAAGTGAAGACATAAAAGAAGTTTTAGGTTTTCTTATTTCAAGCTTTAATTGAGGCCTAGGTTGTAACTCATTTTCATCCCTGAATGGGTGGTAAAAACATACACAGTAGGTAATTCACACTACCTCAAAAACTGTTAGTATCATAAGACGACTAATCAGGGTAAGCTTCCAGTAGCAAATTATCAGCTACAAATTAAAACCTTGCCACATGTCTGCTAAAAACAACATTTTTTCTCTCTACTAACATTTGTCTAGATTAGTAACTGTTGGATTACTACAGGATATGAGGAATAGGGAGTGATCTGAGCAATCCATCAAAACACAATGTTTCAGAAGTGAATGGGGAACTATTTTAAACTTTTTTACTGTCACATTTACCATATTTTGAAAAATTAGGTTTTTTTTTAATGACAACCATAAAAGAATATGTCAACAAAGCAAGATTTTTTGCAATTAATGTGTTCATTTTATTTAATTTGTAATGCAACAGTAGCAACAGTCCAGGCTACAAACTGAGGCACAAAACATCTGGCAAAGCACTTATGCTCCAGGGGATGTGTATTCAAGAAGTGATGCATCCCATCCACTATGAAAGTCTTTTCCCCTTTCCAGGTGCGCATTAACCAGCAAACAGCAGCCTGCAATAAGAAGAGTTCTCAGATACTTTGTCTTTGCTTCCATACGTAGGGGAGTTTCATAGAATCATAGAATCCTTACAGTTGGAAGGGACCTTCAGAGGTCATCTGGTCCAACTCCCCTGCAATGTACAGGGACATCTACATCTAGATCAGGTTGCTCAGAGCTTGGTCTAGCCTGACCTTGAATGTCTCCAGGGACAGGGCTTCCACCACCTCTCTGGGCAACCTGTTCCAGTGCTTCACCACCCTTACTGTAAACTTTTTCCTTTCATTCCCTTTGTGATAAAATGTTGGGTTCGTTTGGCCCTTGAATCTTCATATCTGGTTTTCTGATGTGTTTGTCATAGTAGTCTGTTTTTATATCAGATGTGAAGTCAAAGGAAAATGCAGTTCCTCAGTCTCATCACTAAGGGAATGAAATGTAGAAGGGAAGGAAGGAAGTGATCATGTTAAGGATCATGTTTTGTATAATATTAAATGTCATTATTTTGGTCCTATACTTCTGTATACCTTTTCTGTAAGTATCCTATTCAAAAAAGAATATTAAAGGGGGAAACTGTTTGAACGTTCTTTCCAGGTTAGTCTTCCTGTTCTCTTTGTTAGCCCATGAACTGTTTAAAATTGCAAGAAATATTTGCATGATGTATTTGTGCTGGTATAAAGGACATTTTTTGATACTGAGGGCAGGGATTTTAGAAACCACTGGAGACTTTTCTCAGCTTAATTGTTCCAAGTAAGTCAATTTATGGTGTATGTTTGTTTGGTGTTGGTGCTTAGGTTAAAAGAACAGTGAACCCTGAAAGAAAGAATTATCTTGCACTCCTTGCAATCACCCTATTTGTGCATTGCTATATATTATATAGTGTGAACAAACTAATTACAGTTAGCAAGTGTCCTGAATATCTTTCACAGATGCTCATTTCATCATCTGAATTATGTTTCACAGACCCAAATTCCACAGAGTGATTAAGCCCGTGCTTAAATGTAAAAAGTCTTTTCACTGTTTAGCTTTAACTGGAGCCATGTGCAGTATTAAGCTGTTGGTAGTCATGATGAACCTTTCTGGTTTCTGATAAAAGTAAAGTAGCTCATTGTTGCAGGTGGTTTTTTTTTTTTTTTTCAGTGGCCAGCATGACACTAGTGCTAGTAGATGCAGCACCATTGTTACAGATGGTGTTTTTCAACCAAAGGTTGCTCATGAAAAAATTGCAACCTTTACTCTTTGTTCAAAGTCAAATCAGAAAATAATATTTATATACTTATTGTGCATAGAGGATTTCTGTTGTGTATTTTATATTTTCAAATGTTTTATGTTGTTCCTGATAAGCAACATTACCAAAAAAAAAAAAATTGCAAGTTTATTCTCCTGCTGGTTCCTTTTTGTATGGAAGCAGATAGCACTACATAATTCCATGATAGTGAAGTCTACACTGTATTTCATCAAGTCAAAGAGAATATGCATTAAATTAAATGAGTTTGTCTCTGTGCATTCCAGTGCTCCTCTTAATCAAGCTTTGTATGTGTTAGGACTTCTCATCAAGCTAGTCATCATCTTGCATCAGAGTATGGGTGAATCCAGACAACCAATGTAATACACAATACTTTTATTTTTGAGGTTCCTGACTCTTCATATGTGTTAAGTTGTACGTGAATGCTCATTAAATATATCAAGATAACTATTTGATGTGTTACTCAATAGATGAAACATAAAACTGTTCTTTAAAAAATCAGTGAAATTGCTTGGAGGAACAACAAATTCATACATCAGCCCATTCTTTATGTTCTAAAGTGCAATTTACCAGAATGAACTAAAGCAAATGTCATACCTTTAATTTCGTAAAAGTTATGTACAAGTCTATTATTCAAAATAATCACATAACTGGGAAATTCACTGAACAACTACCTTTCTGCTCAGCAGGGTGCCATTTTTACAGACTTTAAAATTCACTAAGTTCAAGCAGCTTTCGTTCTCAATAATACATGTGCTAAATATGTCACATTAAAAGTGCTTTTGGCATGTAAATGATCCGTTTTCACATAGAAATGCTTTTAAAAGAATCTGAGCTCACTTTTTTGGAAATTATAAGTGCATTGAATTTCATTGTCCTACAGAACCATGTAGAGTTGATCGAAGTGAACTACAATGACAAACCAACCCTTGTCAGCCCTTATATTTATGTATCATTTGAGCTGTCAGAAGTATATATAGTTGCATTTTCTTCGACGTATTTTCTACTCAGTTCAAAAAAAAAAAAAATTTGGTGTAAGGAGGGGGCGTTGGATTTGCTTTTCTAGGCCTAAGTGCTCACAAGCACTTCTGTATATAAAAAGTTAACATTTCATTGGAAGACTTGCAGAACGTTAAACTGATTTCCTAAGCTTGTTAATTTTTTCTTAGAACTCAGCAGTACTTCTACCACTGCTTTAACGTTGAAAGATAAGGCAAATGTTTTACAGGTGATTTAGGATGCTTATCCTCCAAAGAACGAATTCTGAATTCTTATGCATAATATGAATAAAACTGAAAGCATAATCTCTGTCTCTCACTGCTTCATTATACTGCTGCATACTGAACAAATTCTCCATATTCTGTACACTGCAGAGCAAGATCCTTTCATGATAAATTGATTGTACCTATTCCCATTCTCTGTAACTCCATGTAAGGGCCCTTGATAATGTCAGACATATCCTGCTTTTAAAAATCTTTTGTTCTTTCTTATTAGAATAAGAAACTTGCATACTGTTTGGAAGTCATTACGTTGTTATTCTGGTTACCTATAACACAGTACATGGCTCCAGGATTCCCACAGATACTTGTTTAAGAAAACAAACTGTCAAAAGTGTTCAATTCTTATTTTAAATGCAGAAACAAAATTCATGAGATAACTCAAAAAAATTAAACCAGAACGGCTTGGTTTCAGGAAAGGAGAGGGAAAAAGAAAAAAGGAGGAAAACACATGTATTGGTTTGCAAAGTGCAAAAAGGAAGAAAATAGAATTCCTTGTCTCAGTGGAGTTGCCATGTATTGGAAACCCTATACAGGTCTGTACCAGAGGACACTGTGGGTAGGCATTAGTCCTATGCTAAAACTTCTGTAGAAGGAGAGGTGTAGAAATCCATCACCCCTGTTTTTAAGTTACTGTGGATGTCATAAGCTGTAGCTCTGAACTGGGTATGGGATTCCATTTAATTCTATTTCCAAAAGTGACAAGTGAATTACGCATTTCATATTTCATATATACATATCTGTGAGCATTTTTGTTCTGTATAATTCAGAACATAAATAGACAAATCAGATTAAAAATGGGGGATTGATGTGACATACAGTAAAAGCAAAGGCTGAGTTTCTGCATTTGGTGCAAGTTTGATTAACACTTGAATTTAGTGTTTAGTGCATTTATAATGCGGTCTTAATCTTTTTAGCATTTTGATTATTATATAACACAAGAATTTAAATATTCTATCTAGTGCTCTCAGGCAATACAAGATGGAGACTTGAGGGACCAAGACTCATGTTACTACTCTTTCCTAGAGACACTCATTATTTATTATATTTATGTATTATCTAAAGTTTTCTTGAAATGAGACTACAGATTGAGTCTTTGAACTTGGAACATCTGGCAGAAAGGGCTCTGAAAGCATTCAAGCATGAATTCTCTATCTGGTAATGAGCTGGTTATCAGCAGCTATCCACTCAGGGAAGTCTGCTTCTGGAGAAACGCTTGGCCAAGGCATCCTGGAAGTTGCCCATTTTACTATGCAGATGTGTTTCTAGATGTCAGTGAATAAGCATTCAGGGCTTTCAGATTAGCTATTGTATATTTTTCTTACTGGGTGTAGATTGCTAGATTTCTGTATTTCTTGTAATACCTATTCAATAGTGAGGAAAAGCATTGCACTGACATAACAATTTTTTTCTACCATTTTTCACCCTTGTGTAATTGCTTAAACATCAGCTATGACCTTGTCTTCCAGATACTATGACACAGAAGTGTAAAGCACATTAACATGGTTAATTCTGGTTTTCCATTCAAAAAAGGTTTAATGTTTCTTTAAGATCTGGATATGAACTGATAGATTCAGCATAGGCCTATCTCTTATAAAATAGATAAAATTCTGCTTAAAGAAATGCTTTTCAACTTTCAAGAAAACAGCTGTTGAAAAATGATCCCTGACTCTGTCCAAACATGTTCATATAACAAAGACACAGTAAAATATGATGCCACCCTCGTGAAGTTTTTATAAATTCTAGTTATCCTATACTCAGTTATATATTTTATTTCTTAGCTCCTATGTATGATCTCGCATGCCCTATGGAAGTGCCACACAGAAAAAATGAGATGTAGAAGTCTACAGAAATTGAACTGACTTCCTTAGAAATTAATCTAAAAGCTGATAGTCTTTAGTAAAGAACTTTTTCTCTATTTCTTTTTCTAATAATTCAGCATAATATTTTATCAAAAATTCCAATGCATTTTTAATTTCATGGGAGTATGCAAGCGATGAAAACATAGATTGTAGCTTTAAATAAATTCTGTAGAACTTTTTAATAAGGGTTTGTTAATCCAGCTCAGGCTTGTTGGTAATAGGAAGCATTTTAAGATATTTGAGTTGATACAAATTCTGTCTAATTTTGTGTCTGGCACCTGAAGCCATTTATGGGGATTTTTGAATTATTGACATTGTTACGCTTTTAGATGTTGTGGATACAACACTGAATGTACTGATTTACTTTTTAACTTTGAGGTATGTTTTAATAAGAAAGTGAAAACATTGCCTAACTATGAACATAAAAGAAATCTTGGTCTCATTAAGTCAATGGTAATGCTCTCCTTAACTTCAAAGGAGACCATGATTTCATCCAACATATCTAACAGTTCCATAAAACACAATGAAAATCACTTCACAATATTGGCAGGTAGAGTATGCACTTTGTATGCATCTCAATGAAGAAAAGGCGCAAGCTTTGAGTTATTTACTAATGCATTCCAGCTAATAATTAGAAAAGCGGAGGGAGACTTTGTAACTCTCTCAATGTGCACTGCTTCTGTTTAAAATGAGATTTAAAATCTATGCTGTGAAATTACGATTTTTTATTACAATTCTGTTATTTTGAGTATTTACTGGCTATGAAGTATGCTCCACGATCCCCCCTAGAGGGGGAGGAACATTCAACGTGAAAGGTGCACACCAGCAACAAGCATCCCACCAAGCTCAAAGCTGAAAACATACCAGTACAGATGTTGTATGAGCACAATGAATACAGTCACCTAAGGTTTAGTGAGTTAACGTGTATGCTGTTAGACAATTTCCTGTGGTAATGATAAAGCAAGTATAAAGCCATACCTTGAAAGCAAGCTACACAAAAAAGGGAAAAAAACTGGGCAGATGTGTTTCAGTGAAATTTAATGTGGGTGAGTATACAATGATGTTGCTTTCCCTGAACTGCAAGTGGAAGAATGAATGTGGGAACAACGATTTCAAGGCTAAAGACAAAAAGTACAAAAAGTGATGAAAACTCACCAGAAAACTAATATTTTTCCGTCACTGGCTGTGATGGTATCACACTTTCCTCATTGTCAAGAATAGCTTTCTAGTAGGAATAGTTTGAGAAATTGAATTGAATTCATGGTGTTGCTGAGCATCTGGAACAAAATTTTAAAGCTCTGCACATGTGCCTGAAGATCTTTATTGCATATAAACAATTTCCTTTGCATTAAAAAAAGTTTCCAAACCTCTGATGAATTATAGTAACTTTTATCTGATATTTTCTGCTCTGATAACTATGAGGTCTTTGGATATAACTTGATTTCAGTTGAGTCCTAATGTTTGTAATTGTTTCCAATTGTTTCCCTTCTCACAAAGAGATCTTACGCTTTTACAGTTTGTTGAACACCAAAAGAGTCATCTGCTTAGGAAAAGCTTTTTTATTCTCTGTTCATAGCATATGTCTTGCAACAGGTTTTTAGTAAAAGGGGTATGGAATTATATGATGAATCATCCTGCTGAATCTTACAGAAACTAAAAAGAAAAAAGTGTTGTAAGCAGTGATCAGACGTTCTGTGGCCATGCCTTTGTCAGCTGAGATTTGCTCAAAAATCTGAGCAGAATGCCAACCAATGTGTCATTACTGCATTCTCACTATGTCCGCACATGCTTGTTTCCTCAGTATGCCTCATCATTTATGTACAGCCTATATGTCCACGCCTAATCTCTCTCTAATTCATTTGCAACCAGGAGGAATTTTCAGTAATTGGTTCTTTCTTTTTCTCAGCTGTTAGTTACCACGGCCAATCTGAGACAGGCTGTCTGCTTACATGAGCACTGCTAGTCTGTTTCAGCAGAGATCCAAACAAACCATTACTGAATTACTTAGTGTGGTTTAAGCTAACACATTCCTCTTCACATGGAAGAGGATAAGAAGCAATGAGATTCAGGTATAACATCACAGATGGTGAAAGTGAAGAGCAGAGTTCACATTCTTCCTTCTGTTGTGTTGCCTCTCTCTCACTCAGCTTGGCCCCTACCGTGCCTTAGAGTTCGATGTTCGGGTAATTCCCAGGGGTGTTTCTAGGATAGATTGAACATTACTACAATTAAGTGTGTGGATGTATCTCTTCAGGCTTTTTGTTATTTTAAGATAAGAACATTAAATAAGGTGCTCCCATACAGATGACCCAGTGATATTAAAAAACAACAAGTCTCCAAAATAGAGTATAAGGGTCAAAAAGGCTATCATAAAATAGGGCCACAAAATTAATGATGTGTTCCGTTTTTCACTTGGTAAAAGGGTCCAAGTGTATTATCTATTCTTAAAATCATAAAGCCTATCTTTTAAGGATGAATTTTTTGATCTTTACAGTAATACGCTCAAGGGTACTGTTGGTACTTCTATAGGTAGTACTATGATATAGAAAGACCATAATGTGTGCCTGTGGCATGCAGAAACTTCCTGGAATTAAGAATTGTAATGTTTCTCTTTGGTGTGAAGTTTTGACAGAAAAGAATTGCAGTTGGGCAAGCCTGTGGTGTTCTGTGAAATTGGCATTTGGCATAGCTTGGGCTGCCAATTCCTTGGGATTCTGTTTTTGTATGCTTTGACCCTGGGGATCCTAATCTCTGAGTGGCGTCCAAGAATGCCACCACACTATAATAACTGCTAGTAATAGTTGGGCAGTGTCTGGCTATAATAACTCAAGATGGCTGTAGTGTTTCCCGTTCCCACATGTTGCTCCTCTCCTAGAAATTCCTGCCTCCACTGTGAAAGACAGCTCGTCAGATCACGCCACAATTGTAGCACTGCAGTTCAAATACTTGTATGTCAAAGTGCACTAGTCCTGATTAAGGCTACTTTAATATTCTGGGGTTTCTTAAGCAATTGTGCTTGCTCAGCATGGGATTGAGTATACTACCGAAAGCATATAGTCATCTCTGAGGCAGATCTAACAGAGGTGTGAAAATTTGCATGTTCTAGAGAAAATCATTTCCACATTTGAATCAGGACATGCCTGTGGATTAGAACTACCTCATACATTGAATACATGTGAACTCAGACTACTGGTTTTCAAGCGCTGTATGATGTTATGGCCTGCTCCACCTGCGCATAAGTAACCTAGTCTACTTCAGAAATAACAGAACTCTGGAGTGTTTTGTCTTTCTGCTTGGAAAAGTTTTTCTTTATTTAAAAGCATAAGCTGTACTTCATTTCAGTGCTGTCAGATATTAGTAATACTGAAAGCAATCCCGTATAGATAACGTAAGGAAATGACATACCTAATGGGAGCTCAAATACACGCTTCTAATGTAAAGGTAATTTTGCATTTTCAGATTCTTCATCTTTTTCTTGCAAAATTTGAAAATGTGGTTTGAATTTATTTTGAGAAGGTAAAGATATGAAAAATAGGAGGTTATGTAACATTTTTGTTTACTTTGTACCTCCTTCCAAACACACATGTTCAATTAGTAAGAGCACTAAACATTTTCTGGTGCTCCTGTTTTGAAATCCAAGCTTTGCTTGCTTTCTGCTTACTGCTTACAACAGAATGACATCTGCTGGAAGAGGTCACTAGTAAAAAGGTGTTAGCAACTGAGAGAGAAGTTGAAATCCAATCTGGATAAACGTATGTTTGAATCTTCACCAGTTATCACCTAGGCTTGTATTTACAGTAGATAGATAAGTAGGTGAAAACAGTCCAAAAAAAAAAAAAAATAGGACTACCTAAAGTATAACTCAGAAGTGATATTTAAAATCATAAGGCATAAAAAAAAAAAATCAGTGCTGAGCTTAAAGAGATACAAGAAATGCAATCTGAAACACATTTACATTGATTTGACTCTTTTGGGAATAGAATTGATTAGCAAAAGCTGTTTTGTTTCTTGTGAAATATCTTGATTCAACACAGTAGCACTTAACACAGGGAAAGCACTTCAGTGGAACTTGCATGGATTCCTGGGAATTTGCTTAAGGTCTGGAGCAGGCTGTTTCTATGCTACTAGGTAACTTCGTGCAATACAAATTAACCAGTAGATTGATATGGATCATAAGGACTTGGTTTAAGGAATTTACATCAGCTAACATTTTGTGTAGTTGCTGGACCAAATGTCTTTTGATACACAAACGGTTTTCTGAGAAGAAAATGTGCTGGGCTCACCAGGGAGAACCTGTGGTATTGCATCCCACATACCTGACTTGGAGGCTGCCCTTGTTGCTGTGGGGTAAGAGCTGCTAGTTTAGCTGCCCAGAAAGAATCTTAAAGCAAGTACAGCAAAATCACACTGCAAACCAAATGAACGTGGTAAGTAGAGATGGTCAAGAGATTTATATGAACAGAAGATTCATTCCAAAATTCACTGCTACTTTGAATTATATATCTAATAGAGATTGAACTTTAGAAAAAAGCAGTCAGAACAAAATGTAGTTTACTTGGAGTGACTGTAAAATATCGGTAACTTTCAAGTTTTTAGGAAATTTAATAACTGAACTCAAAGAAAAACAAGCATGACATACCCTACAAACCTGAAGTTCTGCTTTTATGGCTTTTTTTTCTTGGTACTGGCAATAATGTGACTTTGTGAATCATTTGAAAGGGGATGAAATAGTGTAACTTATACAAATACCTATGTAGAGGATGAAATTCTTGATGTACACAAATCATTGTTTGCTTCAATTTCTTCTCTTCTGCTATTATTTTTTTAATTTCCATTTCTGCCTTCTCTGAGAGGCTAAGGTAAAGAACAAAGTATTAGGCTGCCAGCTTAAGTACCATGTGAAGTTAGTGAAGAGCACTAGCGCACTAGTTCCAAGACAGACCCCTGTGAGGGACACCAGTCATCACCATCCTCCACCCAAACACAGAACTATTGACCACAACACTCTGGCTACAGTCATTCAGCTAATTCCTTATTCACTTAATAGTCCATGCTTCAAATCCATCTCTCTCCAATTTAGAGATAAGGATGCCATGTCAGAGGCCTTGCAGAAGTCCAGGTAGATGACATCAGTTGCCCTTCCTTTGTCCACCGATGCTGTCACTCTATCATAAAGGCCACCAGATTGGTAAGGCACAATCTGCCCTTGGTGAAGCCAAGCTGGCCGGCTGTTGATTGTCACCAACAGCTTCAGTCATACTGCTGTTCTGAGACAGAAGAATAATCTGGAAAGTTAGTAACAGAAATAGTTTGTCCAAGTAAGTCCCTGTAGCTTGAGAGCAAACAAGACTGTTTCCAAGGCTATTTAACTCTTCTGACTCATGCTGTCAATCAACATTAAGATAGTTTCATGTCAAAGCTTTGAAAAATTTAGCAATATACAAGCAAGATGGAATCCATATTTAACAAAAGAATGAATTTAATAGCAGAGATATGGATAAAACATTAAAGGTCAAAAATACACAGAAGAACAATAAACACCACAGTTATACAGGAAACTATAATGAACAGAATAAACACTGAACTAGCAGTTGAAGAGTAGTAAACACTACTGAGATATTAATCAAGAGGGACTGTGGTTTATGGCTGGATTTGCCTTGAGTCAAAGCAAGATATAAACCAATTTATGTAATATATTTTTGTTGCTAATATTTTCACAGACACCGAAATGAATATTTAATAAAACAATTAAAGACTTCTTATCCTTTTTGATGTGGTGAGAAACTAAGAAACAAAGGCCCATTGCTAATAGTTCATCTTTGTGGGAAAACTTATCATTATTTTTGACATGAAGCCTGAATTATTATTGAAAGCAAATAGAGAAACAAGGTCTCAAAGCTCTTGGAATTTTCTTTTATTGCTGTCATTGTCACTGCATATTCTGTGGCAATGAAGCAGCTGATAAGTTAAGGCTCACAGAATCAGATAAGCTTTAACAGTCCTTATAAGAACATTGTTTTCCTTTATGAAATTATGCAAAAGATAAAATTAATTTTCTCTCATTCTTATAGTTATACTTTGGATTCTTTAATGCCCTAGACTTGGAGATGTTTGACTGAAAAGACAGGTGCTTCGAGTCTGTACTTCCTTTTCTATTCCTTATCAGTCATTTACATAAGCTGTTTTCCCCAAGGACTTGTTTTCACTCAGGGAGAAATGCACACCCCTAATAAAGCAAAACAAAACAAGGAGAAAAAAAAAAAAAAAAAAAACCAAAGCCAAAAAACCAGCATATTTTCCCTCCTACAGAATTCAGGGTCAGGAAGTCTCTGGAAAAAAGCTTAAATAATACTGACCCTCAGCAGCACACAGCTGCCTATGTATAGAGATCTGCAGGAAATGAATCAGCATCTAACTTAAGCTCAGCATTTCCAAAGGCCTCAGGATGGAAAGTCTTTCCATAGTGGAAAGTGTCCCTAAAATGTTTGGGGGGCACAGCAATACTGTAAACTGGCCTTCATCTTTTTACTTCAGGAACCACCTAAAAGTATTTTTAAGCCAGTCAGAGATGACCTGAAAGCCTCTGTGCATGTTGCAGAAATAAAGCTAGGTCAGTTGCTAGTGTGAGAGGACAGTTGTGCTGATTTTTACATATCAGACCAAGAGGGAAGCAGCAGAAAACTAGCACCGGTTAGAGCCAAGAAAATACTGTTTAAAATAAGCAATCCAGATTTTACATATGTACTTTGTAAACGACACAGATGGATGCTTAACCTCCAGTCAGGAGGTTTAGCCTTTAAAATGCAGGGCATAACTTTCATCAGAGCTTATCCTCCCTTTCCTAACTGTGAAGCAAAGATGCCAAAAAGATGATTCTCTTTGTGGTTCTAGTTCATGGCTCCTTTTACACCTCAGAAGTTAATGGAAGAAATAGCCTTGTTGGAGATAAGAAAGAGTCTTTTATCTTTTTAATTTTAAAGAAAGTCACCTTAAACTGTGGTTGTTCGTATTATAAAAATAAACATGCCAGCACACACTTGGAACCCCATATGACTACTTCATTCCCAATGAGACAGTGTGTTCGGAGGAATATAATATTTGACAATCGTTAGCTAGCAGAGAAGTCCATTTTTCTTTACCAGTAATATCCTTTCACCTCATTATAAAACAAGAGTTGTCATATCAAAATTGAAGACTTGTCAACAGAGTGGAGAAAATCATTTTTAATTACTGTATGGATAAAGCTTGGAGATGATAACAAATGGGGGAGAGAAGTGTGATAATTGAAAGAATTACAGGCAATAATGAATTACATTTCGTAATTTCAGTTGTTGCATTTCTGTGTTTTTCTACGTTAAGAACAATCAAAGATTTGTTGGTTAGTGGGTGCACAGGATAGATTCTTTTAAAGTATTTCTATTGTTATTACCATGTATGCTTCAGCCCTGAAGTAAGCTCTGGAATGAGTATTCTTCAATTCTGGCGTCAGTGAAAAATTTAAGCATCGGTAAGTAGCAAAAGTAATTTGTCAGAAAAGAGATACTCAAATTTTATTAAAAATCAGATCTATAAACAATTCTGAATATATAGCTTTTAATATTGGACCTGTGACTCTGTTTCAGCAGATTCTTACATGCATTGATAAGGTATATGATAAGAAGGGTTTTAATATTAATTAAAGTTACAGAAAGACAAAAAATTGAAAGTTCATTGATTTTAAAATATTTTTTACTAACAAAGGCATGCTTACCGTGGCAAGAAATGCCATTTTACATTTCTTGTTCAGGCACGCATTATTCAGTATTACTAAAATACTTACTAAATTGAAGAAATAAAAATTAGTAGTAATTAATGGTAGTGCACTTACTGCAGCAGAGATACAAAATTGCCATTAGTTTCTCAGTATCAACATCCACGTTTTATGTTCCATTAGTGTTTTATCTCAGTCCTCTCACTATTCCTCCTTCAGAGAAGTCTGTAGCATAAAGTAAATGGACCACATTAATATGCTATTTCCACCTGAGCCAGTGCAACTGCACCGTAGCCATGGCTGGGTGCATTTTCACTAGTAGCTGCTAGGCATAATTTAATTGTTTTAAATAATCTTATAATCTTTTACTCAACTGCTCATTCTGTTACATTAATTATTAGTAAGTGAAAATACAATTTAACATACAGAATATTGACTCCTGGTTTTTTTTTGTAGATTTGCTTCTTAAGGAATTCTAACTAATGAAAATATGATTTCTATAATGTATGTGTATGTGTATCAGTGTATGGCTGAACAATGAATATTATGGTTTGAATGAAGGAAAAATACTGCAGTGATATAGAGAAAAATCAAATTAGTTTTCTAAGTACTGCATTCAGTATAGAAGCTTAAGACAATATGCATATGTTAAGGAAATCTATCAAGTAAATACGATACATCAAAGTCCTTGAAACTTTAACATCAGATTATTTCAACATTTCAATTAAACTGTTTCTAAAATTTAGTTTTTGCTGTGCTGAGATATACTGGCTGTATATGATAAACAGAAGAATAACTTTCGTTCATGTTGGGAAGGTTCTCTATGGCATTGAAGGCTGCAGTAGTTCTTCCCCCACAGCTGTTTTCCCCTGCTTGCATTCTGGAACCTGGGCCTTTAAATTCCACAAATCCTAGGAAGTGGAGCCCTGTGGTGACTGCTTCTAAGATTTGCGCTGTTTGTTGTATTCTCTTTTCCATTAGCTGATAGGTGCTGCTAGCTTTTGGCTTTTCTGCTTGTTAGTTGTTTTCATTTCTTATTTCTGGAGCTCTGACAGTCCTTCTTATGAGTTCAAAACATCTTACTTCATTTCTCAGTGCATGAGAGAATTGAGAAAATGTGAAGGACAATGTTTTCAAAAGTCTGGATATTGAGTTGAGAAAAAGACTAAACAAAGATATCCTGATTTTTTTTTTATAAGTGTTTATCTGCTTCAGATGAAGTTTATTAGGAACTGGTAGGTAGTTGTTATGTCTGAAACCAAATCCTATTTTGTAAAACTGAACATGAAAATCAAAGACAATTTTTTGAAAATCTTTTGCCATTTTATTTGATGGGGTACCAAGTGCCTACAGTTCCTGTACTTTCACCAATTTAAAATCAGTAAATTTATTCCATCTAATTAGTATTTCATGTCAAAAATGGAAATCCTTTGAGAATGATCGGACTCAGGTCTCTTTCCAGGGAAAGGCATTCATCCCATTCTCCATGAGAAGGAATGAAATCTAGGTCTCCTGCTTCCTAGCCTCCAGCCACTAAGATCTTAAAATGAGACATTGCTGCCTTCTTTATTATACATATATTAAGAGAATTAGATGTGGGAAAGCAAGTCATTCTAAGTCAAACTATAAGAAAACTTCTGAAATAAAATCCTTAAGGGGGCTTGTCCAGAGAAGCATTAGTTTCTGGATCTGAGCTGGGCTTGCATGAATAAAATCATGATTCAAAACTGCCAGAATGTCCAGATGTAAAGCTGGCACCCACATTCTGATTTTAGAGTCCTAACCACAACCTCTGTGGTGCTGTGGACAAAGTGATTAGCTGAGGAGGACTTTGCAGGATCATGTCTTAGTTATACGCACATGAGTTCCTGCAGAAACCAGCAGAAGTATAGCAAGTGGCTAAAATACAGCATGCTCACTAAACAATCAGTAAACAATGTGGGGAAGTATATTATTAGAATTGGATAATACGATTCTTTTAAAGAGGTGAGTGGATGAGTTTGGTTATGCAGCTGATGTAGAGAAGTTTATAGAAAGGATAATAAAAGAACCTGCTTTGGAGGGTAAATAGGAATGTCTTCCTTACACTTCCTCTGGATGTAGTGAGAGGATAACAGCAGTACACCTGCTAGCCCTGCCTCAGCTGTGCTTGTCTTGGAATCAGGGAGAGGGCTTCTCTACTGTTGGAGAAAACGCTCCTTGGAAGGATGGATGGATGACTGGATGGAGAGCCATTGCAATCCTTATTAGCTAAAAGATTGCAGGAAGGAGAGTATCAAGATTAATACGGAAGCATTAATTCAGAATGTTAAGTGAAAAGCAAGTGCTCCTGCTGAAAAAAAAAAAAAAAAGCTCTGCTTGAATGTTTAGATCCAAAATTGAGGTAACAAACAGCATGTAAGAGCTTAGAGGCCTTTTCTCTGGGAGTTACAAGCAGCAATTTGTGGACATTTGTATACTCCTTAATTTGTGATTTCATCCATTAAATACATCTATTGAACTGAATCAATTTAATCTATTTGTTTTTTGTATGTTTTTAACTAGCTGTGTCTTTTTTCTCTTTAACGTAAACTCTGTGGTTCTGGTAGGTGACGGAATATCTTCATCCCAAATTAATCCCTATTCCTATATCTCATTGACTAGATTATTTTCTTTCTGTATTTCCATTTGTAAAGTACTTTACAAATTGTGATTATTCTTTACAACACTCCTTCAAGGGAGATAAAAACAGATAAATGGATATGTTTACAGTAAGTGTGTCAAGGCCAAGAGAAGAAGTCAGGCACTTCTGGTTCCTATTAATCAGCTGAATGAAAGATTCACTGTAAAACAAATCATAAAGTAAACAAAGACCTACTTCATGTCTAGCTGAAGAACACGATCAGAAGATAGGATGCTGAGAGGTGTGTAACACCATCAAGTTTCAAGGAAAAAATGAGTCATATCTTCAACAATACAAATAGCATTCACTGTCCAGACTTTGGTGAAAACATTATACAGTACTGAAGAGCTTCTGTAATGCTTCTTGATTCAAACAAATTTTGACATAATTTGGCTTTTTGGCATAAAGATGCTGCTCCTTTTGCTGATGACAAGGAGGGCACTGAAGTGATCTACTAAATAAGTCATTGCTGATAAGGGAAGTGAAAGCCCTCTTCTGTGAGAGAGTTACCTGCTGATATGCCCCCAGAAAGGGTTGTTTGTGTACCATTGTGCAACTCTTATTTCACTGAGCTTCGATTATTTACCAACCTGACTGTACTTTAATAATGTAGCTTCAGGTATTGGGAAGATGAGTTTTGTTGAGTGATGTTCTAAGATCCCTGGTGAAACTACTCCGGTATCCATTGATTGCTTGTTAATAAGTAAATCTCATCCTCAAATTATCTGAGTTTTGAAGCCAGCTTTAGGCTATATAGAGGAGGAAGTTGGAGTCTGATCTTTAAGTAAGGATCAGTGAGATAGCGGAGTTCAGGATCTTACATGGCAGTAAGTAGGATTGCAGCCCTGAACTTCAGGTGAGCCAACTTTGACCTCTTCAAGCACCTGTTTGGAGGATTCCCATGCATTTAGAGCATTAGAAGGTAAGGGGCCCAACAGAGCTGGTACCACTTCAAGTATCACTTCTTCCAAACTCAAGATCGGAGCATCTCTAAGAGTAAGAAATCAGGCAAAGGTGTCAGGAGACCCACATGAATGTGCAGGGGGCTTATAGAAAAATTGAAATGGAAATAAAGTCTTCGGCCACTTGGGAGGAATGTAAGAACATTGTCAGGGCATGCAAGGATGCAACGAGAAAGGCTGAGGCCCGCTTGGAACTAAATCTAGCAAGAGAGGTCAAGGGCAGTAAGAAAGGCTTCTTGAAGTATGTTAATGGCAAAAGGAAGACTGGGGAAAATGTGGGCCTGATGCTGAATGGTGTGGGAGCCCTGGTAACGGAGGACAATGAGAAGGTGGAGTTAATGAACACCCTCTTTGCTTCAGTCTTTACTGCTAAGACTGCCCCTCAGAAATTCCAGACCCTGGAGGAGAGACTCTGGGGAAGGGAAGACTCCTCCTTGGTCAAGGAGGATCTGGTCTGAGATTGTCTAGTCAAACTTGACACACACAGATCCAAGAGCCTTAATGGATGCGCCCACAAGTGCTGAGAGAGCTGGCAGAAGTGATTGCCAAGCTGCTCTCTATCATCTTTGAGAAGTCATGGACAATGGGAGAGGTGCCTGAGGACTGGAGGAAAGCCAATTTCACTCCAGCCTTCCAAAAGGGCAAGAGGGAGCCAGGAAACTACAGGCCAGTCAGCCTCACCTCTGTCTCTGGGAAGGTGATGGGTACAAGGTGGAGCATAGGAAGTCCCATACAAACAGGAGAAAACAAGCCACCCAGAGAGGTTGTGGAGACTCCTTCTCTGGAGATATTCAAAACCTACCTGGATGCTTTCCTGTGCAACTTACTGTAGGGAACCTGCTTTAACAGGGATTTTGGACTAGATGATCTCCAGAGGTTCCTTCCAACCCCTGTGGTTGGAAACTGATGGCAACTGATATTCCTAGGAAGGATCTGACTGAGAGTTACGAATGTTGACTGAATTTTAGATTAAAAAGTGAATAAATATATTTTTTTCTGTTTCGTTTAATCATGTGGCATTTCCAGACATTTCTATTATAACCTCACTGTACTCTAATGTTGATACTACTTGCACAGGCTTGAGAGTTTTACCTGGCCAACTGGGTTTTATATCATTTGGCAAGTTTTGTCAGTGTGTTTTTGCAGGCTTCCAAGTGATACACACAACAAAGTTTAGTACGAAACCTTTGAATCTCTATAAGAAGTGATTTCTGAATAAGAGATATTTGTTCAGCTTGAAAGATAAACTTCTATTTTTATAGAATGTATAGAGTCCTTTTATTCTAAGTCTTTAACCACTAGATCTTTGTGCTAAGAGAAATTAAAATAAAACTTGTGTTCACTTTGACTAGACTGACATTATGTCCTATTGATAAAGCTTAAGAGATACCACTTTGCCATATGACTCTTAATTGCACTAGAACTCAATGCTCTGTTTTAAACAGACCGGTTTAGTAAAGTAAGTATCTACAAAGTACCTCTCATCATTTTTCTCTTTTAACTGCACCTCAAGGTTGAGTGGCAGCTCATATTGATATGCGCCTTAATATTCTGGAAAAAGATCAGATGCAGTCTGTGTAAAGGACAGCCTTCCATGACCTTCATTACCCTTGATAAAGGCCATCAGAGGTGATTTTTATTGGATGGTCATTGAGTTTTGCATATATATATATAAGTGCACAGTATGAAGCAAGATATTTGTCTATATTTTTGGGCACTGGAAAAGAAATGGAAGGTATTAGAAATATAGCATCTCTGCAAATTAGCAATCAGAATCAAAGCATTATAACTTTATTACAATGTTGTCTTTTAATAATTTAGAGTTATGTGAAAATATTTACTTGAAAATGTCACTGTTCACAGAGACACATACCACATTTCTGCACTTGGACTGGATGGGCATTCAGCACATTTCATGCAATATTTTCATTACATGTGTTCTGATATCTATCTTTTTTTTCCTCTACATAAAGCTACGGTGCTGTACTGTGGGTATCTAAATTTCTTAAAGATACTGATGAAAAGTCAGTTTTTAGCTCCTTTGACTTCAGTGGGATTACTTATGCAAGGACCTGATCACATTGGAAAAAGGGATCAGAGCATGCTCTTCTGAAAGGCATCTTGGTGATTTCAAGGATCTCATTCTACACTATTAGAGGACAATGCTTGTGCCTACTTTGAGATTAAGGCACCTAAACATTACCTAGATCTTTTTCATTATGGCTTTCCATTTTTTTCCTGGAAAGTTCATCTTTCATCTTTCTCACAGCCAAGAAGGGAAAACGACTTCATTGTGCTATTCATCACTATTTCGTACTTAGTGTATTTGTGAATTATCTGGTGGCCATATATTTTTAATTAGGTAATGTGAAAAAGCAGAACACCTGCCTGTGAAAAGGTGTGTTTTTGATGGCAGTCTACATCTATCTCAAAGCAAGTGATCCTGCCAGAACGTCAGATTAAAAGCAACAAGTTTTCAGTAGTTTCTTCCATGTCTTAGTGCTGTTACATGGACTTTTAATGTTAAAACAGACCAAATCATGTGGATTATTCATCAGCATTTCCCCCTCATTCTTATTGTAGATCTTTTCTTCCTGCCAGGCACTGATTTAAAAAAAAAAAAA
>WBMW01004889.1:693091-748959 GCA_013396635.1 Penelope pileata
ACCAAATAAAAAAAAAAAAAAAAAAAAAAAAAAAAAAAATTTCACAAAACATCTTTCGCCGTAGTTATATTTTAATCTATGTCAATCATTGTGTTCCTCCTTGCTTTTGTCTTCAAATGATCTTGTTTGTACGTCTTCTGACTTGCCATTTCTGCATCTCTATTATGCAACTTCTCATCTTCCATTCTTCACAATTTCTGACTTTTCTCACCTGCTAGGGACTCCCTGCAAAGACACTTTCTGACCTCTGTTTCACCCCTTCAGTGCCCTATTATTACTCTGCAGGATGTTGTAAAAGACCAATGAGAAGCTTGACTCAACAACTCAGGCTAGAGAGGGAAGGTGAGGGAGCGTCTTGGGTCCTGCAGAGGCAGGGCACCAGGCTGTTCTATGCACTTCCTATTATGGCAACTTACACCCCCCCCTCCTTGGTATGCCTTTGCCAAAAACTCCAAAATCTTCTGGAACCCCAAGCTGAGCAGATGCAAGGAAGTTGCCACCCCAAGGGTGGTTGCTGACCATCTGGACTATATAAAGGTGAACATGCACCTTTTGCCTTGCTTGACCTGCCACCCATGGATGACGACCCCAGCTCAAGACTGTGCTGGATCTGAGGATGTGGTGAAAAATCTCTCTCCTGCTTTTATTTTCATTTTCCTCTTACTCCTTTCCTTTCAATCTCTTTTCACTTGTTTTCTTCAGTAGCAGTTGCCTAAATTTGCCTATTAGTAAGTCCAAGTTGTTGACTAAGAAAAGATGCCTGTGCCAAAGTACTTGTTTATCGGTAACACTTGTTATCAGAAGGTTGCCTAATTTCGCCTCAAGGTAGCGGACCAGTTGTGGTTGTTGATTGTTGTTGCTAGAATGCTGTCTAATTTTGTGTCAAGGTAGTGAATGAATGGTGGTCGTTAAACTCAATAAACTGTTTTGTATCGTTCCTCTGAGTCATTGTCCGACTCTGTTGTTCCCACAACCCCTGCCGACCAGGGTGTGCATTATTCAGTGAGATTTCAAAGGTTCACCTTCCTCGCAACCCACCAAGTGGGACGAAATAGATGTTGATACAGTACACTTAAACATGACAATTTTTTAGTGCTAAAATAGCACTTACTGGTCTAAATCTGGAATCAGAAACCCCTTTTTGCAAGCTACTGAACTTTCAGATAACAAAAGAAAAAAAAGCCAGCTTATGATCTAAAATGAACAAATGAGGTGTGAACAAATAAACTAACATGTAGAACATGGTAAGAGTAGAATTACGAATTTTTACCTATGAAGCCAAAGTTCTCTCTCTCTCACTTTAACTTGTGAATGTATAGTTTCAGGGTGACCTTATCTTGACTTCTTAGATCAGAATGTTTAAGGATTTCATACACAGACTTTATTGAAAATATTACTCATGAAAAATTAGAGTATGCATTTTTTGAGCAGTAATCCATGCAGTGCTATAACATAAAACCTTGTATAATAAACACATTTGTTCTTTTACACCTGTGCAATTTTTCAAATCTGTTTTACTGACTCAGCTATGTAAATATTTCTGTTGATCCCTCCACTGTTGTAGCTGGATCCTTGGCTTACAGCCAACTACTTATTTATTTAAAGCTTACAGAAGAAATATTTCTAAATCAGAAATCAAGTTTGAGAACAGCACCCCTCAACTCCTTGAAGTTATGACGTTGATTGTGTCAGACTGTTCTCAAGTAGTACCAGACAGCTGCCCCTGGGAGGTTGTTGGATACAGTAAAGTGTCACTTACAGATGTTTTAGTGCATGTTTATCCAAAGATAAGCTTTAGCATTTATTTGTTTTTATTTTTTAATTTTCACTTATTTTATTTTATTTTAGTCCTGGTCTCGTATACGCACCATAGTGATTTTCCAAGCATTCCTTGAGTCTTGTTTTTAATATAGAGATCCTGGCCTAAAAAGCTTACGTTTAAAAGAGAGGAGGAAAAGGAGGGAAGGGAGGAAGGGCGACCTTGAGAGACAAGGATTTCTTGCATGTGGGTCTTCAGTGCAACAGGTGCAGAAACAGGAAGAGGCATTTGCTATGTGTGCTACAGTATACCTTGCTGTAACAAACATAACGTACCTGAATGCTGCTGGGGTCACCTTTGTTCTCTTCTTTCTCTCTCCTCTTCTTAGATTCACATTTCACTTTTTTCTCCCTCACGTTTTCCACCTTTGTGGCCTTTCACTCTCGTTTTATCTTTTACCCGTGTTCCCTGCACCCTTGTACACTTCACTCTGACTTGTTTGTAGTTGTCAGAGGAGTGACTGCTCAACTCAGTGAGGCCTTGCCTGGAGATCCCTAAGCTGCCACAGACCATGTCAGCTGCAGAGCTTAAGAAACATAGGCATTTGAGCACAGTTCTACACCTGGAGCAGTACAGTGATGGGTTGATTAGTCTGAGGACAGTGCTTCATTAAAACTGCTGTTCTGCTTTTGGGAGCCAGGCTGTTGGCACTGTGCAATGGTGCATTCTAACATCAAATGTACAAGGTTGCTCAAAGCAATCTCATGAGTCTTGTTCTCTTGCAGCATATAGTTATGAAAATATGTCCCAAGATGTTAAATAATTATCAAACTTCGGCCACAAGAGACTTTTTTTTTAAACATTCTGAAATGAATCAGATTTTTTCAGGGAATTAGAGTCCTAAACACGTATCACTTGTTCAATGTTCAGGCACTTAGAAATCCATTAAGTGAGTCACTTGCGTTGTGCTCAGTATATTTAATGAGTATGAGGAAGAGTGGCATAGCATGTGTTGTACTAACACACAGGTTAGACTGGAAAGAGTGAAGCCTGAGAAGAGTGAGAAGTGATCTGTGAAACCCTGATGATTTGAGAAGGAACTCATTCTTTAGAGGATTTGTCATACTAAAAAGGATTGAAAGAGAAGTTTGCCTGGATCCTCTGTTATGTGGTCCATCTTTAGAGCTCAGGAAAGAGATTTAAATTCAGGCTCAAAAAGCAGTACATTGTTACAAATGCTGTGTAGATATGTAAGTATTGATTATTTGCTAAATCTTACTGTGCTTCTGTGGAACTATCACATCTCTTAGTCTCAGTTAAAGTGCTCTCATAAAATGAAGAAGCTAGACTGGACTTTTTGCTGGTAAGAGGCAAGGAGAAAAAATAAGGTAGAAAAAAATAAAGACTTTCAAGCTGCTTTGCATCTCATTAAATTGGGATACTGGGGAGAAGGAAAGCAGCTACAAAGTCACTATTAAGTACCTTCTGAACAACGAGTTTATTTCTCCGTCTCCTATAGAAGCATCCTGAAGGTTTTCTGTCCCCACTGCTAGCTCCCAATTAGAGGTGAGGGAGGTATTTCTTGTTATGGCATGTTTGTTTTTAAACTTTTAGCCTTTTTTTTTTCTTTTATTAAACACAGTTGCAGGTAAGCCTTTTTCCTACTTATTTACAGTCAGTGTAGGTGTAACTACTTTAAAGGTACCAAAGGTTAGTGTTAGCCTGAAAGATTTGTCTTCAGGCATGTTGAATTAAGGGAAGTATTATAATCCTGTCATGAAGAAGGGTGTCTGCCTTTTCGCAGTTAAAGTGAATAGACATTGTTGGTGGCAGAATGTGAATGTAAAGACAAGCTTGTTTGTCACGGCCTAATCAGCACTTGTAGGTGACATCCCTGACAATATTGCTGCAGGTTAAGTAATTTTAATGGTACCTTTTGTTAGGTTTCTATTGTTATTCTATTTTTGTTGTTCTTTGAGAGTTTACTTGCTTCATAGAACTTCAGAATTTTGCCAAATCTTTTCTCGTATTTTGCCCTTCATCCATTTTTTGGGGAGTCAAACATTCAGGCACAGATCATTTTACATGCATGTTACCTCATGCCTATTTTTTCATAAAATCAAGCATTTGCTCAGTGCCATCAGCATTTTCATAAGTAAAATTCATACATAAGAGTTTAGGTAACCATCTTTTGGCCAGTAATTCTTAAAATTGTTCAGCACCAGATTTAACTAATTAAAATATTTTTAGATCAATTTAATACTCACTATCCAAAACCAAATGGATAGCAAATAATTTGGTATTTGTTCAAATACCAAATGTTGTTTGGCTTGTTTCTTTTGTTCACTGTTCAGGATTGCTTGTGCTGCTAGATAAGTATCTGTATGTAGCTTTTTTCAGTGCATATACCCAGGACATGCACAAACAGGAATGACACCCTTATCAAGTCACAGCAGCACTGTCCTCACGCAAAGAACAGTAGCTTCAGGTGATTAGGGAATGACTGCACTCAGACTTCAAGCATGGCAGGCAGTTACCCACCATCACAGCCAGCAAGCATGCTCTAAGCAGCACAGCGAGCAGTGCTGTGAGGAAGTGCTGAGTTGTGTCCAGGTAGAGCCTGACTGCATTAGCTCAGTAGGGGATTCAGGCCAGCGAGCTCTCTAGCACTAACTTCAGTGGATTCATCAGTTCAGGATCAGAGATGTGCAGCAGTGGGTGGCTAGTGTGCATTAAATGCATATTTGGATATGTTGCTAGCATGTACCAAATCTGCCAGCCTCCAGCTGTCTGTAGTGTGCTGCCTTGCAGTAGTGTAAGACAGGAAAAGACGTAACTGAAGAGTTTTAATCTAGGTACAAAACTGCATGGGAAACCCTTTACTGAGAATTGTGCGTAGTGTTTGAAGAAAGAACATAAAGATATCTACACCTGTCTCTATATTAGAACGTGTGTTTTTTAATAAAAATGTGGTCATGTTACACTAACAATTTGAAATAGAGATAGAATAAATAAGCTGAACAGGATAGGCTGATAAAAGGCTGGATTTTCAATGATCAATTTAATTGAATTTATTATGTGTCTTTAGTTGCCTGTAATGGCAGTTGAATGAGATCCAATACATAGTTAGGAAATTAGCTAGAAAAAGCTGCTTATACTTCACCTTTTTTTTTCTTTTTACTTCTGTTGTAGCTTTCCACATTTTGCAATCTGCGCCTTTAATAGAATAAATAGGTATCTAATGTCCTAATGCTCTTTCAAAGTTCTTACTTTTTTCCCTGTGTTCATTAAGCATTTCATTGACATACAGCCACTACCATGATATTGAATTCCAGACCAGAAGGAAGCTCAATAGGTCCTTCTCCAAAAAAATTTCCCAACATACTTAAAACAACACAGGTTGGCATGTAACAGCTACTTGTCCTACATGCATAGAAATTCACAAGCTTCCACAAATAATCCTGTAATCAATTGCTAGCAATGAATGTGAATGTTAATGTTTAAATACTGAGTATTTATGGATTTAGGATTTGTTTGTCGCCCTTCTTTTTGCAGATGCGTTTTTATGCTAAGACAAAAGAAGGAATTAGTAGGAGTAGGAAAAAAATATTTATCAACAATATGTCTGGAACAATGACTTCGGTATTATGTTACAATCCAATAATTTCAAAAATATACATTTTTTTTCTTCCAGAAGTTTCTCATTAAGCTATTGGTTATTCATGATCCTCAATTATCATCACTACAAGGCAAATAGATGCATCTTCTTGCACAGCAGATTGTCAGTAGAATAATTACTAAGAAGGGCTTGCAGCTGTAGATGTCTATGCAGGAATGTCCATATGTGGTCTGATATGTTCTGCCAGTCCACCCAGACTGGTGATCCACTATGTAGTGGTTTATATATGCCTATCTGTGTCAATGAAAATAAGTTATCTCATAAAATGAAAAAGCTAGCAGGTGAAAACAAGTTATCTGCTTGCTCTGAACAGGCTTGAAATTCATGCTCCAAAATGAATTGGTTCACTGCAGGGCAGCACTATTATTGCAGCAATCTTCTCTAGCTGCATGGGAGAAGAGGTTTCTGAAAAATACTGACAATTCATTTTACAATTCAAGCCCCTGGACCTGATTTTTTAATCAGAAGTGGACACAGCTTGGCTGACCATACGTCTGCGCTTTCCTCTCTTGAAAGTGACAAAATTCATGTTTACAAATCAAAATCAATTAGGCCAATGAAAATAAAGAAGAAAAAACAATCACCAGCTGTTATACCAATACCTTAAGATATCTTTTCAGTTGAGAGAATGTTTCTGCTTTAACAGCAAACTGAAGAGAGTGGATTTACCCTTCAAGTCAACTGAAAGTCTATTGCTTTAATTCCTTATTACTGCCTTTTTTTGGCCTTTAGCATCGGTCACAGTGTTTACCAGCCAAAGTCCCAAACCATACAGCAAATATCAATTCAAAAGCTACTTACTCTATGGAAAAGTAACTGAGACTGTCTTTGTATTTGACTGAAGCACTGTGGGGAACTAAGAACTGGATTGACAAATTAGACAAAAGATATTACTAATCCTATTCACTGTATACTGTTAAATATGTATGAAGAGGATTTATAACCAATTCCTGAAGAGTTACTTTATCATCAGTTTCATTTGTAAAGAAAAAACCTCAAACTATTTTACAGCAGACTTCTGCCTACGTTTTCCTTTCCACATTTGCTTACCAGAATTCTGTCTTCTGTTGACAAAGGAAATCCCTTATGAGGGATCTGCCAAGACATAATTTATTGGCTCTCTGAATATCTATGTATGGCTCTCTAGTCTCTCATAGCAAACTTCAGTATTACTACTTTCAAGTTTTCTTCAACTGCCCAAATACCAACTTACTCAGGTGATCTTGAAATAAAAAAGCTTTCAGCTCAGGGATACTAAATAAGCACAGCCAAAACTAAGGCAGACTTCTGTTGTTACATGGTTTGATCAAATACCAAAATGTTGAAAGCCTTCACTTCAGTTTACCATCTAAATGCCGATACACGAGAACAAAAGGAGCAGATGATGGAAGACGCCTATACTTAAGAATGTGCTTGGGAAGGAAGAGAGAAACAGATCAGAAGGCATGACCTGCTAGTTTTAGACCACTTACCCTGCAGTCTTCACTCCAGTGAAACACATTGAAGTTTATCAGAGCTGCTTGAAAAAAGAATTTTTTGATCTAACACCCACTGAAGATAACAAATATTTGTTGATTTTGACAATTTGGTCCAGATTCTGCATTTTGTAAACACGCAAGAGGCATATTTCTTTAGACAAATTTAAGGGATTTGAAAATCAATCTCCATGAAAGTCAATGTTATCTAAGTTTTTGAGTAATTTTGAACCTATAATATGAGTGAAATCACTACCTAATTCCATCTGAAATGCTTAGAATGGCTTTTATCATTAGATGTTCAAGCAAAATGTAAATTGGTACACGCCACAAAGTTCAGCCAGCTGAATTAAAGTCATTAGTACAAACACATTATTCATACAACAGGATTTTTTTCCTTTCCCAAATCAATCATTAAACCAGAAATAATTTAGTTCCCAGCAAGTGACCCCTACTTGCTTCATCTCAAAATTAGTATTATGCACACGGTTGCCAAAATACTCTGCTGTTTTACTTACTTCTCCGAGGCAGGTCCCTGTAATCCAGCAGAACATTAAATTTCAAAATTACCTTTCTTTGGATTTGCTCTTTCTACCAAGGAGGCATCTTTGTTTGAACATAAATGAATGAATATGGGTTGACTGGATACTGAGAGTCACCTCAAAAAATGAAAAAGCCCTCCTTTTGTCCCTTGAATAGCTTAGGGTAATGTACTACGTTCCTTGTATGCATAGCGTAGTATCACTTCATTATGATATGTTGAAAGTTTTGTCCAACCAGAATATTTGTGCGCACACATTTCATTGTTGTGCCTCTAAGACATGTAATCACATTTTTATTTTTTCTGTTTTCCTGACATTTTCATTCAAAAGATTTTGATAATTTTTCTCTCTCCTTCTTTGTCCCCTCCTCCATATTTCTTTTCAGAGAGTCTAGCTGAATTAAGTGAAGAATTAAACCATATAATACAGCCTTATTATAGGCAGAACAAAATGAAGATGATCCGATAAGATAAATTGCTGAAGGTTAATAGCTTTTTTAAAATCAATCTTCCTTACAAAGGAAAAGGGTAAATGGCTTAGTGGATGAAGCCTTGGCCTCTCACCTTTGTGACCATAGTTCAACTCTAAACTGTGAGGGTCCTGAGTAACATGCTTTATTGGGCTGAGATCAGTCTCTAGTGGGCAGGAGTTTGTACTACAAGATTCATTGATGTATTTTTCCATACGGGCAATAGCAGCACTGATAGAGACTACTCTGTCATTTCCCTGAGCAGTGTTACTGACACACCAAAGTTAGTGTCACTCCAAGCAAAGTGTGAGAAAGTCGCAGCTTGAAGCTCTCTGCGCTGTATCCATGCAGTGCACTGATAAGGACTCGGCGTCTGGAACAGCTTGCAGACTTTTGTCAACAATAAGTACAATGCTATCCATTTAACAAACAAAATGAGGTGACTTTTTTTCTTAATAATTAACAGATTACTAGGAAGCTTTAATAATTGTAATTGATCATTTTTCATACCAAGTTCAGACAAAGAAATAATTTATCTCAGCTGTTATTCATAAGGAAGGCAAAATTTCAGGGAACAAAATAATTGAAGTGTCAAATAGGAAGTTTAAGTAAAAGTGGAGAAATTAAAAAAAACATTTCTAGCGTAATTTATTAGCATGTTAATCAAGTTTTAATCAGATATTATTCCGATAATTTATGTATTCCCATCAGTCATATGTGTGAAATGACTATTAAATAAGCTTCTTTCTGATTTAGCTTTATTAATGTGTTTTAATAGAAAAGCACACTGCATTCTGAGTAGCAAAATGAGCAATCTGAACTGTCTACTGAATAAACATACAAGGCACACACACACAAAAAAAGCTTTCAGTTAAGGAATCTGTTGTGTGATTTTTTGTAAGCAAAGATATATTCCCTCGGGACCCAACTATAAGCGGAATTTCTTAATCTTATGGGAAATTTTATTTTCTAAGCCAAAACAATGTAGGAAAAACCTGTTATTTAAATGAGGAAGGAAAGTGTTTTGGTTTACCTGTTTGGCCTTTGCAGCAGGATACAGGGTGTCTTGTGTGAAAGTATTCAGCTGTGTATGCCTGTGCATTGTGAATGTATGTGCATAAGCTTAAAGGCAGGTACATAAAATGTGTATTTTTGCTACTGAAGACAATGTGCATGCTTGTGGTGAAGTATAATTAATATATAAATATAATTTGAAAATAATGTGTATGCTGAGACTTACAAAATGAATGTATGTTAAAATGTGCATACATTAGTGACACTTCCACGCTTATCCCAGTGATTTTTAATGATTATTGCTTACTGCTAATTCAAAACACCTGCAAGTCCCTTTGTTTTGATCAAAGCACTTTTTTTCCCCCGAGACTGATGGATGGCTTTGTGAGGTAATATGTTAAAGGTCATGAGTTAATATGTCCTATGGAACTTGCTCTTCTTTTTGCCTTCATTTCCCAAATGGATGAAAGGAAGAGCTTTATTTTTCTGCGTATTTGGAGCTGCTGCTCCTATGTACACTAAATGCATGTGTTCACATTTATGCATGTGTTTATGTATGTGTATCACAATGTGTATGCACACATACAAATGCACGGTCACCTTTAAAACAATTTTATGCAATACTTCTTCCTTTAACAATCTGACTGTTGCAGTCTGAATCAAGTATTATTATTATCCTTTTTTAAATTAAACTACCCACAAAACATGCATTTACTTTCAGCTATAGAAAATGCTAATAATGCTTTTAGAATGGTCTTTAAAAAGTCTAATTATATCATTTAAAAACTGAGAGACCAAAGGGCAAGCTAAATTCTCCTAACATAAATCAGACTTTTTTATTTCAATGACTTTAAAAACCTCAAATGCAGTAATTTTAATAGCAATGAAAGAATGAATAAGTCATAACTCCGCCTGATCACATAACTGTCTATAACTGTTATTAAATGCTCCAAAATAAGTGAACTCATTATGTTTCTGCACTGCTTTTAGCTAATCTAAGATTCTGCTCACTTAATCATGCAGAAAAGGCTTTAGCACAGTTTTAGACCCTCAGCAAGGTCACTTCAATGCCTTTTTTTCTGTTCTGCACTGATCATTTAAGAACAGCACTTTGACCCGAAACTGATGATCTCTCATATAAGCTTGAATGCTTAACCCCGAAAGGGCTGTGTTTCAGATGTACATTTGCACAGCCTATTGTCATATTTGCTGCAAACTGAGCCAGACACTCTTTTCAAGAAAGGAAGAAATGCCAATCAGAATTTGCAGATGTCATGTGCATGATGAAAGTACATTTTATGATATCTTCAGAGACTGAAGTAGTGATTTTTGAAACACATGCTCCTCTATGAACTCTTTAATGAGTTCTAATTGGCTTTAAAGGTAATTAAATGGTGGGTTTTACTATACATGTCTGTTGGACAATATGTTAATCACACATGTAGAATTTACCTAGAAATATGATCCGTTTAGGCATGGTAGTCCACTTAGACGTCTCTTGCATACAGTAAAACTATAAACACATCCAAAAGGTAGGGCGATCTTTTATGACAAATGTTATCCCTTCTCTTCGTGGTGTCTGTGCTACAAAACAAAGTGTTTTTTATGTCAGTAAAGTGTCTTCAGACATCAGTAGCACAGGCCAAGTCCTACACCACTGTAGCTAATGGAAAAACTCTTCTATTGATTCAGTGGCAGCAGGCTTGGGCTTTGACTCACAAATGAAGGCTGTAATTCTCAAACGTTAGTGCACGGGCTGAACTTTACTCATCTGATTTATGCCATTGATATCAACAGGATGACTTCACCTGAGTAAAGTTAAAGAAAACCTAATCCTGCCTGCATTTATTTCTTGATCTGCTCTTTCCTTTTTCTCCTTGTGCACACAGTCGGAGGGAGGCATAATGCAGCAGCCTTAGCATAGATGCAGAGCAGTTACCAGGTCTGCTGTAAAGGTAAGCCTCATCCAGCACCGCTGTGTTCTCTACACGTGCTGAAGAAAGGCGTTCTCTATGGTGACATAAGACTGCTTCAAAAATACTGTATTCTCCTTTTTGGTTTTTATGCCTTAAAGGGAAAATGTTTGGTTTTGGCATGGATGAAAAATCATTCACATATTTTTCCCTCCTTTTCTGAGGCTTAGCATTGCAAAAGCAAAATTTTGTTTTATTATGTTTAATTATAAAAGAGGATAAAAGTAAAAGAAATTAAATCTTTAGGAAGAGCATTCCACCACTTCTGCTTTGTCTACTGCAGCTTTTTCAGCAGTCATCAAAAAGCTATAGCTGTGCTTGCCTGCTATGGGAGCTGAGTACTGGTCCCTCACACTTTCCTTGGAAATGAAATTATCTTATTTTCTACAGATATAAAATATACTTTGCACTTGTACAATTTGTGGCCATTCAATGCTGCCTGGGGTTAGAGTCATAAAATCTAGATTGTAGGTCTGTTATGGTTCTTCTCCAGAGACAATGTTGGTGGGAAGGAACACCCCCTTTCCCGGTTCTGGAACGGGGCAGGGGAGCAGCAGGCAGCAGCGTTCATAATGCTGGGGAGCACACTCATTCCTCAGACTACTTGAAGAATAGCAAGGCCATGAAAATGGTGCCAGTGTTCCCTCATACTGTGGGATGATGTGTGCCTGTACAAAGGAGGTGTGCTTTTTAGCTGTATGGAGTTTCCCCTGTACTGCCATAAATCTTGCAGCCGTCAGTGCTTCTCTGGGCCTTGCATTGGTCATGTCTGTTAGGGAGCCACAGCTGACTGTTTAGAGTAGGTTTGCAGTATAAACCATAAACTCTTCAAGTCAGGAACTATTGAATGTTTTTACTGTACCTAAACATCACTGGCCCCTGGCGTATAGACACTACTGTACTGTACACTTAATGTAAAGGCAGTATATTTATTCCAAGTGTAACATCCTGTCTTCTGATTTTCTTGCAACACTTCAAGATCCTAAGAAGAAAAGTTTTAGGAGTGCAAAGTGGTTAAAAATAATAATGATAATAAAAGAATATTGCACAAAATTGTACTTTGGGATATGATAAATGAGATAAATGAGCATTGCGGTGTCTTCTGGGAAGGCCAACAAAAGAATTATATTCTGAATATTCCATAATGGAACAGCACGTTCACAAAAAACAAATGCGAAAACAAAACAAAACAAAAAGAAATAATAGAATGACCCTTCAGCTGGACTTAGAAGAACAAAACAATATTATATTTTAATATTGTTTGCTTGAGGACAATTAATATTTAATTAAAATGTAAATTTTGGTTCATTCTGTTTAGATAAATGATTGAGCCTTGAATCAGAGCTCCTTTTCTCATTTTAGATAAGAAAGAGTACAAATACAGGTTTGAGGGAGACAAGCTCAAATGTGCCGCAAGAACAAGAAGGAATTTATCCAGTTCCCACTGGAGAGGTGTTGTGGTCAGAGCCATGTTTCTCCATGTCTTTTCTCATGTCCATACAGGAACTCTAGAAAAAATAATTGGTGAATAGTATAACTACAGATTTGTAGGGCCCTTTGCAATTGTTGTGCCCTGTCTTGTATTCTGCCTGTGAAATAAGGCCACTGAAGCACTTAAACAAGTCAGATTCATACTGCCCTGTTCTGCATATGATAAATTATTGTGACACCAAGGTACTGCCACTGGGCAGGGCCACAGAATCACTGCTGCAAGGAGAATCTCTTTTATTTTTTGAAGTCTGTGTTCTCATGCAAACAAGCTAGCTCTTCACTCTGAAAACAAAATCCAGCTGCTTAGCAGCAAGAAAAGGCACATCCTCAACTGAATAAATAAAAGCTAAATATTACTACTAGAATAGTAAATGAGAAGATTTTCTACATGCAAGCACAAAGCAAAATCCCTTTCTAAGCATTTCAGAGTGTGTGCAGTATCTGCATCCAGATCAGAATTGCGTAAATGTGATCCACATGCTTAATTCACTAAATCCAAATCCTAAAATCTGATGATTGTGTGTGTGTCATGTGGGTGGGGGAGGAGGAATTCTGCCACATTTCATTTCTCTGTTGCGTTACTTGAACCCATCTGAGGTTTAGGAAACATTTTAGGGCCAGCCAATGAGCAGTTCCAGAAGCAAGATTATTAAATCTACTTGGTTATGAATTATGAAGACATAACATTATATATGCATATTTGGATAAGTGCTGTGTATTAGCAATCATGTTTTAAACTCCTGATTTCAGCAAATTTTAGCATGAATTATTGTGCATATGTGGTTGATTTAGAATATTTTAAAGTATTTCCTTCTAATCAACATGTTTGTAAATATCCAGGCTAGCCAGTGAATTAAAACAGGGTGAGAGGCATGAATCTGTACTCAACTACAGTGAGAGCCTTCCTATTGATTTTGTAAGGAACTAGATCAAACTTTAAAATATCTTTTTCCTCTAAATGATTAATTAACTGTAAAACTGAAACAGATTAAAGTGAAAACATCATGAGGCAAAAATATTCAGCAGTGCAAAATTCTAGTTGCAAAATCAGTTAGCCACTCCTAACTTTTTCCTTCTAATTTTGTTCACTGTATTGGAGCAGCAGAACTGAGTAGACTGTAGAATACTGAGACAGATGCTGTTCAGAATTTTTGACTGGTACATTCAAAATTTGTTTTTCAGCAGTATTACTTTTGATTTAAATTTGGTATCTGAATGCTTTTCACACTGTGCTGGAGAACAGAGAATTGTGGTTTGAAGACCTTTTTGAAACAAGCAGTCTTATTTAGGATCCAAATCCATGGAAATTTGAGTTTTTATAAAATGCATTGTTTATATGGATAATCAATAACATAGAACTCAGACATCCATGTTTGTAAATATTTCAGGTGACTGAGGACTTCTCTGTAAGCAAATTTATGTTGATTCATTGGCTTTCCATGGCAATCACTAAAACTGCGTGAAACAGATAACTTTATTGTGATTCACATTTTGTTTCCTATAACATCTAAAAGAGCTCAGGATCTCCTGAATCCACTGCAATTCCACTATGAGAATTAAGAAATTGTTCAAACTCCCTGGTTAACTTGGTTAAATTATTGTTCGTATTTGTAATGTTTTATAATGTGATGCAATGCAATATAGATACCGCTAAAGCCCACTAGTATCTACAATATTTTGAATCAAGTTTCAGATAAGTCTAACTGAAAAGGAGCAGTATGCAAAGGTAAGATGAGAACAGGCAAGGGTGCCTGGAGTCCAGTTATTGAATGGGTTTTCAGAGAAGCAGAGACCTGCTTAAGGAAACAGACAAAGGTGGATGAGAAAAACACTGAAGCACACAGAAATAGAATGGAATAGGTAGACAAGCCTTCATCCCCTGGTACAGAAATACACAATTTAAAACCTGTAGAGTACGTAGTGTAACTTCATTTGAAAAGCCAGTCAAATGATCAAGAAAAGACAAAAGAAAAGTGTTTACAACAGTGTGCTGGAGGTTGCTACGTGTGTGTTCCATCATCTTCAGTCAAAGGGAGTGAAATTTTTAGAGGTATCTGGAGGAAAAAGTTGTTAATTTTTGTACTTTTTAAAAAAATAATTAAAACAGCAAGCTGCATATTTAAAAGGCAAATGAAAATATCTGTTTGATTTTTTCAAGAGAGCAATATTTTGATGAATTCTTATTAATTAGGCTAATTTAATCTAAATTATTGATTAATCAATCAATGTCCTACAAATATTTCTTTAAAATAGCAAATATGCTGTATGGTGCATTGAAGGACCATTGCATATTACCTCGTCAAATAATGTGAAATATTTTTTCCACAACCTGAAATTAGGAAGAATATTTTTAAGGCAGAGATTCTTCTCAAACTCTGGTCTATAAATTCACCACTTTCATGGTCATCTTTATTTTGCCCCTTTCTAGCCTTGCCTTTCTCTGCATGAAGGGGACACTAGCCAACTAACCCTTCTTTATTGTGTCCCCTTTGGACAGGAGATATTCCCATACTGGATGGCCCTTTCTTCAGTCAAGGGATTACGAAATCTCTTCATATATTCAAGATGCTGTAGTACTTCAGAGCAAGTTTGCACTCTTCAGGCAGTACAAAACTCCTCAGTACAAGGCTTAAGATACCCCCAAGGTCACTTTTAGCTTGAAGATTTATTTAACTAGGGATAATTCTAGGATCTTGTGTTACCCATTTGCCTAACTGCCATTCTAAACAGCATAGTCAAGATGACCTTCTGCTGGAAGACTGGACAACTGAAGAGTGCATCCAGGTTATTTCTGTTGGTGTAACTCAGTACAGCATTTTGATAGCTTTAATTTATATTTAGGACTGGACCAATATCTGTGCAGCCTCATTTTTATAGGTATTTGAGAACTGACTTTAAATAATCTTTTCATGCTTGATGTTACTGTAAAGATAAAAGAGATATTTCCAGTTCTGCTTCTGGTCATGTGAGAAAAAAGATGAGTGAACTGTGCCCTTCAAGCAACAAGTAGTTCTTATGAAATGGATGTTCTGCTGATAGATTTAGGCCTAGGAAACAGAGGAAAATTATTTTTTAAGTATAGAGTTAGTATAAGATTCTTTTCCCCCCAACTCTGAAAAACAGAGAGAATAGAAGAAGCCTCTTATCTTCTTTAAGTCTACCTTGAATATCATCAAATACTATCAAAACAACTGGCTGGTTATGTTAGACATAAGGGGGAAAAAAAGAGTCCAAGCCTCCTCCAGATGATGGTGTCAAATCCATAGCTTTCTGGATTTTGGTATGAGCATAGAAAAAAAAAATAAAAAAGGGAGCCTAGAGGGTTTTCTGTGTTTAGTTTCAAAGCAAACTGTATTTTTTTTAGCTTCCAGTCATTCTATTGAGCTTTCACTTAAATTTCTGTATTTTGATAAATTTATTCAGGTACTTGCAACCTCAAGAGTGTAAAAGAGACCCAAGATCAATGCAGATTGAACTTTATGCGAAATTTAGGCAAACTCCCTGACCCAAAAGTCAAGTCCACAGTTTTGAGGCTTACTAAAGATCTTCACTGAAATCCTTTAATCATGTTACAGATTGTGGTGATTTTTGTTTTCTAGTAAAGCAACTGGTGCCGTGCAGGCAATTATTATTTTTCGGATGCACATTATTTTTGTCTAAATAATTAGTGTGACATTAGGAATGAGTATATAAGTTTATCTGTCAGTAGGGGATACATCACTGAACCACAATGCTATTAGTCACGTCATTTATTCATTTTTTGTGAGGAGTGGGAGTACCCCTATCCCATATCATTTTCAAACTAACCATAAATTCTAAATATATTAGTAAATATCTGCTAATCGTGAAAGTGTGTTAAGCAGCTTGAAGTACTACAGGTAAAAGCATTTGTTGTAACTCTCAAAATCTCCATGCCCATCTATCCCCAAATTCCTTGATAAGTCAACTAGCTGCAGGTGAAATCATAGAAATAGTCTAGTGTCCTCTCTTCTACCAGTTCTTATGTGAATTTCACATTTTGTCCAAGGACAACCACTTGAGTAAACTACGATCAAGGAGTTTTTTAACAACATAACCAAGCTTTGAAATGAATCCACCTGTATGATTCTTTCTCAAGTGGTCTCTGAAAACCTGCAAAGAACTCATCTTACAATGGATCTTAATTCATTCTGTAGAATATTTTAATTTACTTCAGTTACTGCAATATCTCCGCTTATTTGGATGAATATGCCACAGTGAACAGAAGAAGCTAATTCTTTTCAAGTGTATATTTGATTTTGTTTTTTCTATGGATAGAGTGTGATTTCTAAGTCAAGACCCATTTTTACAGACAGAATCTTGTCTCTCTAAAAATTTACCTCAATTTTACCTCACTGCAAATGTAATGATCTCTGCTGGTATGATCATAGGGCTACCAAAATTCAATCCATGACCTGTAGTGGAAAGTAGATTTAATTCTGAAGACTCTCACAGTCAAGTGTATAATAGGAACACCCAACATGCTCCAGGTCAACCAGGATCTCTACATCTCCCTTTGTCAATAGTGGCCCTATGTTCATTTCAGGAAAGGTCACGCTTACTGCTACAAAAAAATTCTCCATATTCTGTCCACATAGATCTCCATATTCTGTCCATAGATGTCCATAGTCTATGGATAGATTTTTTTTTTTTAAGAGGAAACAAATTAGTTTGGTTTGTGTTCAGTTGACACGTTAGAGCGACCACAGGACATCACACAGCCTATGCTATGCATCAGATTTACAGCTCATTATTCTGTGTGTACATTACAAAGGTGCTGACCTAAGGAACAGTTCTGATGTGTGCTGTGCATTCAATGAAAAAGGAGTACCAAAAAATTCTTACAAGAACTTCTCCTTTTTGCTTTCCTGATAACAGTTCTCTAGCAAAGCATACAGTTTGCCAGGGATACTTGTCAAAAATCATGCACAGGGATTACCTTCAATCAGTAGGAACTAATTGTTTCTCTGTCCATGTGATGGATAACATGTAAGTAAACTATTTTTAGTAACTCCTGAGAAAGTACAAATCCTTCCTTTCCTTCCTCTCCCCACCCCTTTTATTTTGTAGGAGAAAGGCCAGCTTTCCTTACATGTCCACTGCTTGTTAAATTCATCATGCTGCTAGGCTTGGCTAGCGTCCTTAGACATGATATCCTAATGTACATGTTTTTTAAAAATGACTTGCTTATCTTAATAACACCATCTCAACCTGTTTTTAGGAATATGTGGGAGACTAAATGCTAAAGTAAAGTAGAAAGTGGAATTAAAAACAAGGTGTCAGGTCTCTATTTCATTGTTAGCTTAAGAAAGTCCTGGTTTTGTCACACTTTCTCCTTTCTCACCTCCCCAAATCACCAGATTTTTCAGTGCTGTTTCAGAACGTTATAAATAGTCCCTATGTGAGAGACTGAGTTTTTTGTTAATTTTTGAAACTTACTAGGAATTAAGTGATTTGGGGATGCATGTGTGGATCGCTGTCATGTTTCAGTCAGGTTTCTCACTCCAAATATACTGTAGTTATCTTTACCATTTGAACATAATTCTTGTTTTGCAAGAATATCAATAAATTGTGTTGGAATGTTTAAAAGACATTCAGAATCAAATCATCAGTGGAAGCAGATTTAAAAAAATGTCAGCTTACATTTATGCTAGTGATAGCAATCCACTCAAACTGGATGCAAACGGCTAGCGAGTTAGAGTATTTACAAAAGCCTTAATATTTTAACATTCGCACTTTTCCTACCTGCCACAGCAAATTTGAACTAGATATTCCAGCTGCTGTCAGATCCAAAAACAAGAGTGTCCTTCATCATGTGCACCCCTACCAGGAATACCTGGCAATATATGCCTATCTTTCTCCTGCCCTGTAGCTTGCAATTAGTTGATACAGTAGAAGAAGAATGACTGCAGAATGATAGAAGTGCTGATGTTTTGCCTTGCCTGGTGGAACATGAGAGTCTTCAGAAGCAAGTTGAATGTCAAAAATGGAGAAAACCACTCCCTTGCTTAAAGGAACGCAAAACTCTAGGAGAGGGTGTGCATGTTCAGCTTTAGGCATGTAATTATGTAATAGACTTCAGTGATGAGTAACAGCTTTAATTTCAGCGTGGCAGAGGCAATGTAGTACGGTGATTGAAAATATGTTTTTTGTTGATCCCTTTCCAAACTAGTAGCTTCACCTTTGCTGCTTTGCACTTCATGCAGCCTCTGAATAGGTAGCATTTTATTCCTATTTAAGGAGTCATTAAAATACCTTAAAGAATAACATATACAGTAGGCCCAGCACTGCTATAGTCATAAGCTTCTGATAGTATGCATGGCTGTGTTAATAGCTGATTTTCCCAGAATTGTTTGGATTCTGATAAGATCCTTATTTTTGACCAAAACAAGTATAACTTCAGTAATTTTGCAAGCACTCCAACAATTTTGCTACTTTTTACACATATCAGCAGAACCTTTTGCTGTTGACAAACTATCATTTAATGAAACATCAGGAAATATGCTATAAAATTCATCTAAATGAATCTCTCATGCCTAAATGGGTAATACTGAAACACAAATATTTTCATGTTTGGGAGAGTTTCCCTCGAGACAAGCATACATAAAGTGGAAGCTGTGTGAGTAATGAGTGACAGTTTCTTAAAGGTTAATATTTTCTTTAATCTATTTCCATAACAGGAGAAGAGAAGAAAATACTGTGCTAAGCATAAGGTGTGCTTTTGGGATTAGAGAAACAATCTCTGCTATATGTATATCTCAGACCACAGGGAACAATACGCATACCACAAACACATTTTTATTTCATTTAATCAAATATAGAAGTGTCTTAAATATTTTTTCCATATTATTAAAAGGATTGAGGATTCTTTAGATTTTCTCTTCTTTCCTTTTTTTTTTTTAAAGAAAAGTAAAACTGCCCTTAATGCTGGACTAGACTGTGATTGTCATGTAAGGTAATGAAACCATTAAATGCACAGTATTAAGAAGAGACGAGATGCAATTAGCCAAGAAATTACTCTGATCTCAGTGACATTTTCAAAAAATCATAATACAATATACATTGCAGGACATGATTGACAGTCTAATCCAGTTTTGATGGAACGTAGTCCACATACTGAGAGTAAAGCGGTACACGGCCAGATAAAGCTCACAGCTGTGAATCCCTGATATGTCCTTACAGTCTTGTCACCCAGGAAATTCCTCAGGTTTAAAAGATGATGAAAGTATCGACCATTAATGACAGGATCATCTCCTACCCTGAAATAAAATGTACTAATCCCTTTTGCTAGGTCTATGAATTCCTAATATAAATTATATAAACTGTAGTAATTCATCTCTGTTAGCACAGTTGTGTTTGGAAATTGTACAGCAGTCTTTGCCCTATTTGAAATGCTAGATGAAAGCAAGACATGTTCGTTTAAGCTGCAGCATAAAGTAATTTAACACAGGGGACAGAATAACTTCTGGATAATGAGCAGTAGATATGTAAAAGAAGGAAGTTCTGAAGTTCTAAAGTGGCCTGATGGATTTATGTCTGATCTTAGAAAGAGGCCAAAAATGTAAATATAGGAAGTATGGTTAAATGCAGGTGCTTTGTTAGACATTTGTAAGATGATTTAATGATTGAGTCATACAGAATACATGTTCTGACTTCAAAGAGACATACAATGGTCATTTATGTCTTACAAATAATTTGGATGGTAACCTATCCATCATTTTAAAATACAGTAATGTGGATCATACTGGATTATACTGCAAGGAAAAAAAGTTAAAAATGAATTTGAAGTGACATTAAAAACACATTTGAATTTCTGTAATCCATTTTTGATAATATATAGGCTGTACAGATCTGTCAAGCTGGACTTGCAGCCTTATGTTCATATGCCATCAACACCTGCAACATCACATAGACAAACAGTCATTGATGAAGTCAGATAGTTAGCCTGCTAAAGGAGGTTCCCTGCATCTGCAAATAATTCAAAGCACAAAAACTGAATCTTGAGTATTTTTCACACAACCAATGATAGCGAAAAACACGCAGGGTTTTTAAAACAATAGCTGAAATGAATAGATATAAAAACATTCAATAAAATATATGTAAGTTTTAGTTGCAGGTATTGTGGTTGAGCATAATGGCATAGATTAATTTCAAGAGTAAATACAACGCAGAGAGTATATTACTATTAAATGGTATTTATGTTTTCAAAGACCATAATTGTAGAGGTAACTGCGCAAATGAATTCTGTGTTTGGTAGCATCTCTGTATTCCGAATCTGAAATCTGCAGTGGAAATCATTGTATCACACATACAAAGCAATGCCTGATGTTATTCTGTACTCTGAGAACATTTTGGGAAGCAGAACAAGGGAGAGTAAATTCTTTTATGTCTGGCTAGCATTGCTTTTGCCAGTAATGTTCAGAATCGTTGTAGTAAGATCAAAAGCTAACAGTTTATGTGAGCTCCCACAACTTGTGGAATTGAAGGTATCCCACAGGTATGATGAGTTACTTCCAATTCAAACTCTTCAAATTTCAGCAGGTTCCTGCATTGCTTGAAATATGAGCCAAACCAAAACTGATTTCATGCCATTCTACAATCACCTCAAAGAACACCTCCAAAAAAACCAAAAGCAGCAGAGGTCTATCTTATTTTAGTAATTTGAAATGTTCAAATGAGAATTCAATAGATAATCTCAGGCCACAGAAGCCAACTTTGAATGTCTACCCTAGCTTGTGTGTGAGGAGGTGAATAATGGATTATGCCACATTATGAGTCAGACTGAAAGAAACACTACATTTCCATCCAGAGGATTTGATTTATTCAGGATGGGTGGTACTCGAGATGAATCCGACTGGGTGTGTAAGAAGCTTATCTTAAATTCAGGGATGGGTTTTTTGAAAGTTTACTAGACATTGCAATTTAACACTAAGTTCTGTTTAAAAGATCTTTGAATCCCGAATAGCCTCTGGATAAGTTTCTTTTATCTATGTTCTATTTACAGCACTCAACATTGAGATTTTTTATGTGATCTTATCTAACAAGGCCTTGAACATTTGGAAATAATATTGACATAAGGCAGTATTAGAAAGCCCAAAATGCAGTGTTTAATGACTGCGTTATTGAAATGGTGTATTTATAAAAATACAGTTTAGATTACTGTCATGCTAATAAATTGTAATGATGATAAGAAAATGTGGGAAAAAGAATGTACCATAAATTAGCAGCTTGAAACTGATGGTGTGTCAAGCACCTTTGACATTGCTAACTGCAGAAGTAACCAGAGGTTCTCAGTGACTCAGAAGGAACTTTACACGCCACTGCATTTGATCCTAAGCCAGAAACATTGAAAGAAGTTAGAAGAGTGTGTTACAAAGTGGAGCTGCTTCTGCTGCCGCATGGTATCTCCCATAAGCCTTCCATGAATCGCTTCTTAAAACTCAGTGAAGCCTCCTCGGGGAAGATTTTTCCATTCCTGTTCTGACTCAGATACTCTGCAGTCTTATAACTCACTGTTGTAAATTAACTTTGAATATGTCTTACCTACACAGTTTCATGGCACTGGGTTCTGTGTTCTCCTTTTTTTTTCTTCTTCTTTTTTTTTTTTTTTAATGAAATAAAATTGAATTGGATTTCATTCAAAATCAGGGAAAAAACATCTGTTTTTCAGGGGCTAGTTCATTCTTCTTGCATGGGTTCTCCCAAGCAGAGATGCAGGGGAATGAAAAAGAATGTTTTGTGGATTTGTATAGTAAGTACATTCACATTCAGCAAGGGTACAGTTGTATTCTTTGTTTCCAAGTGTGACTGTCTTTATTTGCGGTAACTGGAGATTATTGGCCCAAATTGGTTTAAATTGTTTTTGATTACCTATGCTCTAATCTTTATATATGAACAGATACTTAGAACTGCCTTTTCCTTTTCCCATGTGCACAATGTGATCATGGTTTTTATTTTTATTATTTCTTAGAGAATATAATAAAAGAAGATGGCTTCAATTTTAACTGCTTTAAGAGTAAACAAATATGTTGAGCTTTTTAAAAATAACAAATACATTGACATTTTTGGATGTCTTCCTGAGTTTCAGTACTTTGCCATTTATATTCAATTTTTAGGCAATCAACTTCAATTTTGGCGTAGTAATTTATTAGAGAACCCCAATTCCTTTGAGAAAAATCAAAACTGATGATGCCAACAGGCTCAACATGAGAATATAATGCAAATGCTGTTACTTTGCTGTGTAAATGTTTAAAAAGAGGCAGGAGAAAGATGCTACTAAAAGGAAAATGAATACTTGGCAATGCGTTAACTGTACAAATTTTGCTCTCCATATCTGTCTGAGTAATGATTTTCAATATGTATGGAAGGATATTTTGCCCAAAATCCTAAGTTGTTTTTTTTTTTTTAAAATAGGATTGTATGCACACACTCTAAGTGGTTGAGTGTTACCTTGCCTATTTAATTTCAACATCAGCTGCACTTTATATAATTTCATATTTTTCTTCTTTTATAAGATATGTATGGTCACAATCTGTAGTTACTTCTGCAGCAAAATCACAGTAACAAAAGCTACTATTTATTAGTAATTTTTAAAAGATCTAAATTTTTTCTTTTTTTTTTTCTTTTTCTTTTTCTTTTTTTTTTTTTACATTACTGACGGTGGTAAAGTAACTGAATTTGTTGTAAGGTTAAATATGGAATGAGGAGAAATGTTCTTCATATCTCATTCAGAAGGCCCAAACTTCTAAGCAGCTCCCTAAAAATGTTATTGTTTTAGTTTAAAAAAATATCCCCGAGGTTAATGTATTGTGAACTATCAAGTACAGTAGATACATTGCAACTCAGAGTTGTTGATGTTATATTCAAGGGAGGGCCAAATTTAGCAATGGTCTCAAATCAGCACTAGATGATAATAGTTCACAGTTCTACAATGCTTTACATTTTCAAAGCTCTATATAGTCATAAGAAAAGCATCAGAAAAATATGAAAAGAATAAATCACTCTCAGTCTAGAAGGAATCTGTGTGCTTTTACAATTAAAATAATGCAGTGGAAGATGTGAATGCAATTTTTGGAGAATGCAGGTGTGTGGGGAAAGCCTTATTCACTTAAAGGAGATGTTAAGTATTTTCTAAGATTCAAAATCACTTTTTTGACAGATCTGTTATAGTTAATTAATTACTTTCATTTGCTTTAAGTTGTATACTTGAAGATGAATAGTGCATGATAACAAGGCAAGACTGTGTGAGGAAGACCTTTGGTAGTCTATACAGTGTGCTGCCTCATTACAGAGCTAGCTATCTGCAGGAAGCCTGACATTGAAAGGTACCGCACATCCCATAACGCCCTCCCTTAACTGTGATGATTGTAGCTTCTTCCTAAAAGTGATGATTAGGAGAGAGAAAAGCAAAACTGAATGCTGTATGAATTTTTCATGTAAATGTAAGCAGGCACTTACTGGACGTAGACCTTGATTGATGCTAGAGTGCCTCTAAATGCTTTGACATTGAAGGGTTTAGACTCCCCTTTCCACAATGACTGCTTCGAGAGCTGCAGTTAATAGTGGAATATAGCTGTATTTAGCTGAAGAGCTCTTTACTACTGGCTGATATTAAACAAGACCACAGGCTTTAGATTTGAGTAAGTGAATCTAGATAAAAGACGTAGTGGATATCTAAATGAGATAAGATAGTTACAGTTTCTTCTCCTCCCTTCATCTTCTGAAACTCGATTGCTTGTATCCCTTTTAAGTTCCTTCCTATGCTAAAGTTAATCAGCAACGCATGAGGGGACTTGGCCACAAACTGTTACAAAACAGGTGTTGAAAAAAGCACCAAATGGAAATGTCTAAACAATTTGTTACAATGAGGCAAGTGTTTTAAAAGATACTGAAGTTACTACAATTATTCATGCAAGAAAAAAATTCGAACTTTAATCTTTCCCAATAAGCATTTCAGATTACTGTTGAAACACTGATCAAAGAGGAAAAAACCTGCTTTTTTAAGAACTGACATTTCATTTGCTTTCATAGGGATACAAATATTTCTGTACATGTGCTTACAAGTAAAACTGGTTCTTTCATATTTTTGAATTGTCCTTTTGAAAAGATAGTATCCTGTAATGCACTGCTTTAAACCAGATAATAATACTTGCAAGTTGTTTAGAAGACGAAATCAGCTTCATATAGGAATCATGTTTCAAAATCAGTCACATGAATTTTAGTTTATCTTTTGAAAGTTGACACTGAGATGTTTCATAGTGAGAATGAAATGACGGTCATGATAGGTCTTTTCAGCATCTTACTAATAGAAGAACTAGCCATACTTTGAAAAAAGCTGTGACTATCATTCACTTTCATTAGGATTGTGGGCTACTTTTTCCAAATACTTATTTTTTAACAACGTAATAAAATGCTGTATTTTGAGCTCTGCTGCATGTAGGTAGAAATCTTCATTGATACAACATAGAAGTGGAATGATTCCTCACCATAAGCTGAAGAACACAGAATATTCTGACATGCAAATAGTGTTTGACAGTTTCGTGCTTACTTTGTCCTTGTTCAAAATGTGAGTAAGCAAGACTCCATGTCAAGCAATAGCTTTCAATAATTGTAAGTCTCAAGAAATAAAATACTGGGGGTGAAAAGTTAAGAGGAGTTATACTTTTCACAGAAGCAGTGTAAGCCACTTCCTCTGCTGTTCCAACTGTTCCAAAGCACTTGCGAGTAGTTGTGGAACTGGTGCTCCCCATGTCTCTGTAGAAGTAAAAACTGCTATCTACATACCTTCCCCTGTGCCCCCAGAGTTCTAATATTTTACTTATCAGAAAGGCAGTTAAAGCTGCCATTTCTTTTTATTCCACCTATCGAATTCAGTACACCTTAATTAAGAAGACTATGGAACCACCTTTTCATTTACCACACAGGTTCCCTCAGATGTGTAGAGGATCAAATTGGCCTTTCCCAAGCATCCACACAGCTGTCCTGTAAGGCCTGTTCTTCTGCAGGGCTACCGGTAAGACAGTTCTTCAGGCTCTATGAGACAAGAATCAGCTAACTTGCTTTTATCCATTAGTATCATAAAACTTTGAATGAGTTTTCCATGTATTTTTCCAGCAAATTGCTAACTGGACCAGCAGAAGAGAAGTGTCTTGTTTTTATGGTTTGTGTCATTACAGCTTGGTGTCATTTTTGCTCTAAATTCAGGCACTTTCTCTTTACTTGTGTTTTGTCAACAGATGTCCACCAGCTTTTTCTTTTTCTTGTGATACACTGGGAAAAAAGAAAAAAAAATTGCAAAACTGAATTTTTTCTATAGGGATATGTTGCACTTTTGCTCTTTATAAGATAATTGGATACATGCAATCAGAAATATTTCTCCTTCATCAAGTAGATCACATCTAAGCATGCTTTCTTGTGAAATAAAGGGGTTGGATTTTGTTTCCTGTTTAAGTCAGCAGGGCTTTTAACTGTTGGCTGTACCATCAAGTGGATTCAGTCTAATATATTTTCCAGTTTCCTACATATTTGTTTTTTTAGTTTAGAAACTTACATATTGCATAAACTGTAACGTGAAGAGAAGTGATTGATGGTAACTCTAAGGGAAAATTGTAGCAGCTGCCACGTGAGAGCCACTGCAACGTGCTTTCATTTTTTCCATTAATACAGTAAAACTGTTGCTAACTCTGTGCTGGTTAGTAAGGTTCTGAGCATTTTCCAGCTGTGAATTGTCCTTATGTGCTTGCTCATGCCCACAACTGATTTCGTGTGTTGCTGAGCTGACCATATATTTTAAGAACACAAAAGCCCATATGCACCCTTAGGCCCATATAAAAATTTCATGTAACACTGAATTTAAGCTTGTGCTTATACATCATGGGCACAGACTAAAACAGCAAAACAAAAGTGAGCCTCAGTAATGTTACAGTCCTGCTTGTTTCTAGTACACAATAGTGTGCCAGTATTGTGCACTAGAGACAGGGAAGATGAGTACTAATACAAAGTTGCATGGAGAAGATCGGAAAAAAAAGAAGGTTAATGAATACTAGATGCTTTTGTTATTAAAAATAAACACAGATTTAATCCTAACATTTTGGTCAGTCGTGCATCTGACTTTAATAACTGTAAAGTTGTACTCTCATCTTTCTGCACTGAAACTAACACACTAATTACCTATGGATGCAGCCTGTTCTTGCATCTCCTGAGCACACAAGTGAAGTTACTCCACTACCTGCTGGAACAACAGCAGATGGTTATTCAGACAAGAGCAGCAGAATTTTGATGCCACAGTTAGATATTTATGAAAAAAGATGCGCTGAATTTTATCTCTGTATTATAGATCAATTTTCAGGACAGAGTTCCTAACAATGTGTTCATAGGCTGGGTACAAAACCAATTTTATCTGCTTCAGTGGTGTGTGAACTATATAAGGCAAGACATCTCTTTACTCTCTGATAGCTTATCTTCCCTGGTGACCATTAATGCGTGCTCATGTAAATATACATATTTTACTGAGAAAGCTCTTTAAACTATCCTTTGAGATGACCTTGAAGTAGGAGTATTTGAATCTTCCAGAAAATTAGCAGCAAAGTATGTTTTGATAATGATTGGTGGGGTGGGAAGTGCCATTCAAAGCAGAAGCAGTAATCAGCAGCAAGATGTATTACAAAATAAGGTTGTTTTTTTTTTTACAAGGAAATACAGAGAAAGAACAACATACCCACCCTTCCATCTCTGCAAAATTTTGTAGAATCTTTGGAAAAATTATGCTTGGTGAAATGGAGCTGCTATTTAAGAATAAATATATTGAAATCTATCAACAGTAAAAATAATATAACCAATACGATTTTTGTTCTGCTGGGCATGTAAATATTGACTAAACTTAGTTGATGTTAATAAAGAAAATAATGAAACTTTTCCAGGTGAGAAAATGAAAGATGCAAAACTTTTAGCAAGGCAACCTATGGATTTTTTTAATTATATCTTAGTGTGTACTTTTTATTTTTATTGCCATTTTCCTTCCCTTCTTTCTACTATGTTTTCCCTCTTTACCACTAGTGCAGGTTTCATACTCTGAAAAATTGAGGTCCATATTTTGTAAATATATATGTGTAGTGAAATTTGTCCCTAACAAATACGTACTCCCCATGTGTATGTGCACATTTCATAGAATACACAATGCTATTTTCTTTGCCAGCCCACATCAAATGCCTCTATTTACTTCTTCTATTGCTATCTTTTCAAAGATGTATAAAAACTCCATCCTTACAATATGCCTATATTCAATACTTTATATAGATGCATTTGTTTTCTGTATACAAGCACGCATGGTCCTTGTAGCATTCGTATGTAAATATATGATCTTGTGCAGTAGCAACTTGGTTAATCATGAATTGATGATAGAATGTTCTGTGTAAAACTTTGATACGGGGGTGTATTTCAAAGGCCTTCCATTTTAACTCCTATAATAGCACCAAACAAATTATAAATAATTTTGAAAATGCTCCTGAAAGTAATTAGCAAAGAAGATGGCATACTGATAACTTATATGTTGCTATTTTGAATTTTTCTCATTGAAATTGTTAGTGTGAATTTTACTCATTCAAAACATTAATGAAAATATTAGGAATCAAAGTTATGCATCAATTCCAGGCACCAATAAAAACTATTGAGCGGTAGCTTTGAGACAGACTCAGAAAGCAATATAGAAATATTATTTGGAGGTGCAGAGGAGGCAAAAGCTCAGCTTGATCTAGCATAGAATGTCAAGAATAACAAGGAAGGCGTAGGGGAAGGTACATACATACCTTGTACAAGGAAGGTACAAGTTTGCTACTGAACGAGTTAGTACAAGCTGACAGGTTAGTTAAATACAATATAGAAAAGACTGAGATGCCTTAGAGATCAATGGTAAAGTTGGCCCCCAAGTCTCTGTGCTAGGAAGCAACAAGGCAAGCTGAACCACTGACTGACGAGGAGCCGTATCATACATATTAGACCTATACAAGCGTATGGCACATGGTGGGAACTAAGAGAGTTAACTGACAACACTGCAAAGATAATCTTTAGAAGGGTTATGGAGATATGGGGAATTCCTGAATGACTTTTAAAGGGCAAATATATACCCATTTCCCAAAGAGAATACCTGGGAAAGTGCAGACCAGTCAGCCTCGAATCAGACCCTGAACAAATTATGAAACAAGCCCTCGTGTAAGCTTTTTCCATGATCATGAAAGACAAGCTATCTGGGAAGAGCCAACATAGATTTACCAATGGTAATGCCTGACCAGCTGATCTCCGTCTGTGATGAAACAACATGCTCAGAGAATGAGGGGAGAGTGGTGATTGTCATCTGCCTTCATTTTAGAAAGACGTTTGACGCAGTCTCCTGTAATTCCTTTAGGAAATTATATTAAAATGGCTCCTAGTCTATAAGGACCATGTCAGTCTATCAAGAGATAGAGGTAGTAGCTGTGCAAGAAGGGAAGACAATAAACATCATGGGTTTGGCTTAGATATGCTATCAGTGACATATTGCATACGTTTACCTAATTAAATTAATTTACATACTGTAAAATTTAATAGCCAGAAAAAAGGTTTTGGGGAAGAATAGTAGATATTCTTGTTTGTTTATTTATCAAAAGAGCTTGTTATTAATCACCTGTTAATATATTTTCTTTTTAACAAAATCTTTGTTGTATCTAAAGTAGTTGATGAGAATCCATCAGACTTAATTACAATTTAGTTTGGAAGGTTTCTTGTGTCCAATAGATGGGGATGAGATGTAAAAACCCTATAATAATCAACAATCTAGTAGTCTGAGAAATAAAGGACTCAGGTGCAAGTTTTTCTGCCAAATCAGTCAGAACAAGTACTTTTACTTCCATAGGGTGTACATCAATTATATTTATACTTGTTTAACTCAGAAATAATAAGATTCTGTTTCATTTATATGCTTCTAGATACAATAATTTCACATGAAAGTTAATGATAGCCCCTTCTCAAAGGCTAGGCAAGTTAGCAACCTTCTGTGAAAAAAGACGTAAAGAGTTTAGGCTGTGTTGTGTATGAGATACTGAATCTTATTCAATTACAAATATTCATTTCTACTTGCGGACTCCATGAGATTTCAAGAATGTTTTGATGCTGAGCTCAGTCTAAGCTTCAGATTGTGTTAAGTACAACTAGAATTTAATTGATCAGCCTAACTTAAAAGGCTTAAGGACGAAATATGGGAGTTAAATCTAAACAAAAGTTGAGTGACTCTAGATGTAACCAGATGAGAGAATTTTATGTCTATAACTAAATTCTGATTATTTTATATTCATAATGATTATTAAAACACATTCATATGGTCTGGATTCTCCATGAAACATGGAAAATGATTAAATTTGCATAGCTAAAATAAAATAACATAGTTCAAAAATAATAATAAAAAAAAATACTGACCTTTGACATCCCCATTTTTGGGTACCATCAACAAATATTCAGGTATAGAGGCAGGACAGGTTTTGTTCGTTAGAAATTGCATGAATTATCATAGACTAACTGTCATTTCTATTTTTATGAAGAATTGTTTTTAATCCAGCAGCACCATATTGCTAATGATTGAAACATCTACCCACAGCATCTTTTATAGCACCAGAGAAATGCCATGGAATTGATTTTAATTAGCCTTTGGAAAAAAAAAAAAAAAGGAATTATGGACTCAACTCAAAGTCCATTGTTCAAGTCATACTGCAGCCAAACTGTGTAAGAGGTTTATGCAGCTAACTGTACATGAGGGACTCATGTCTGCATTCAGAAATGTTCTGACCATTTAATAAAAATATGTAAGGGATCTGTTCACTAACAGGGTATCTATCTAGGTAGTCATATATTTCTGATTATAACTGTAACTGAGAAACAGAGATAAAAACAGAGGCCAAATTCCTGTATCCAGAGCAAAGGCCTAAAGGACTACAGGGATTTCTTTGGAGATTAAAGAACATATGTCTGCTTCGTTTGTTAAATACGCCTACATAAATATATGTGAGCAATTTACTAAAATACGATTGTGATGCTTGCTGAACATTTATGGAGACCAAACAGTGGATGTGAGCTCAGTGAGGCGGTGGGTGGTGTGCTTCAGCAACAATGCCATCATAACAGCTGTGAAACAGTGGGTCACCTCCACTGATGCAGATCTTTACAAGCGTGGCACGCAGGCCACAGTATATCACTGGTAAAAACCTATAGCTAATGATGCTATGTTGAAAACTACTATTTTGTAGCTGAGAATTTGCTCTATCAAGTAGTGTTATTGTGCTTTTTGTATCTGTTGTAGTTTCCATGGAAATAAATAGGAGGCATTGCTTTTAGAGCAACCTGTGGATACACGTGTGTGTATATAGGTATGCATCATGTGCTCCAATCTCATACCCATTTTGGTGCCCTTCTTCTGCACTCTGTCTTATTTCTTATTCTCTAGGGAACAGAACAGGACCCTTCGTGCCAGATGCAGCCCACTGGCTACATTCTTGTAAATGAAGCCTTGTCAGCAACTAGTGATATCACCTCCTGGTCACATTCCTGGTTCATGTGCAGGTTCTTTTCTATCAGGACTGTCGGACTGCAGGCTTACTGTGCTGCCAGTCAGTCCCAAACCTGTACTGTTGGATTATTCTAGCCAGCCAGGATTTTCCATTTTTCCTTGTCCTGTCAGACTGTTGCTCTAGATTGTGGCTTAGAGAATCCCTCAGAGTGGTGTCCCTAGCTTCCACTGCACCAAGCGTTGCCCCTACTTTCCTGTCACACATGAACTTCATGAGGGTGCACACCATCCCATTGTCTGGATAACTTAAGAATATCTTAAATGGTATCAGCCTCAGTATCTACCCCTGAGAAATCACACTTATAAGCAGTCACCACATAGACTGAATTGTTGCCTTTTACTCTTCCATCCCCACAGTTCAGTTTTTCATCCTTCTTTTAGTCAATCTCTCCCATTCATAGCTCCTCAATTTGGCTACAAAGATCGCAAAAACTTCCAGTTCTGACGTTAATAATGTCTGCTGCTCTTCCCACATCTGCAAAACCACTCATTGCTTCATAGAAGACAAGCAGGCTGATGAAGTATAATTTGCCCTTAGGAGATCTATGCTTCCAGTCACCTTGCTCTCCTTTTTGTGACTGGAAGAGGCTTCAGTGAGGACTTCCACTGTAATCATCCCATCTTTTTTTCTTTAAACAGTCCTAGAATACCCTTGAATTAAGATAGTATGAGGGAGCCATATGGACTTAGCACCTAAAAATATTCAAAGCGAGGGTGTCTCTCCTCTTTCTAAAATTTTGACGCAAATAGTCTCTCTAGTCAAATCTAATAAGGCTTTATAAAAGGATGCAATAGGAGAAATATTTTATAGCTGTCCGGTCATTTACACTCTATGTAAAGCTGCTCTCTTATCAAAGCATTTTATCCTGTCTTCCAATCAAGGGTAGCCCTTTTAAACACAGTCAGGTAGCTGCAGTCTTAAAATGCCAGTTTTAAAACCATCTGCTATCAGTGACATCTGCCTGTGTTCCGACTGGCAAACATTCTCTTTTTTTTTCCTGGAACGATGCTGCTTTCTCTCACCTATTTCAGAAAAATCATACAAGTCTAGCAATATTAGAAAAGTTTCTGATTCATTTCTATGGCAAGCCCACAGGAACCCATGGATAATGTTACTGTTTGGCAGCTGGCTTTGCATATTTACATATATATGGATGGATGGATTTCCTTTTCAGTGTTAATTTGAAAAGGACTTGACTTGAGAGGGCTGATGTATTTGAAGTTTGGTATTAGTTTAATTTAAATTGCTGAAGCAAAATAAAATAGCAATCTATCCAGACAGTACTCTCAGTCAGATTTTTCCTTAGAGCAAAAATGACCATCTTCGTTGGAGTCAATAAACCAGGTTGCGATGGTCTATACAGTCTTTTTGGAAACAGCCTTGTTACGTAAATGAAACTGAGACACATTTGACAAAAAGCTTCTCTTGAAAACAACTAATGAATTGTTTTGCCAGTATTGCACTGCACTTTAATATAGGGCAAAATATTTTTCTATCAAAGGGCTTCCGTCAGTATGACCTCTCAAAGTTCACAGAGTCAATTTTGACCAACACAGTTAGCATAAAAAAACACATAAATCTCTCAAAGGAGGAAGGTAAGAAATGTTCTCAAATATTGTAGATCAGAGCATGTCCATGGCTATATTTTGAATTAAAAAAAAAAAAAAAATCAAAGAAGCAACAAAAAAAATACTGAAAAACCAATACCTTTATTTAGATTGGACTAATGGTCATGGTCCAAAAATATTCATATCATATGTGGTGAACACTTTGCTGTTGAAACATTTTACCTCACAAAGCAGCTGAGAAATGAAACTGAAAATCCTGAGTATTTCAAGATACATCCCAACATCTTCTATCTTCAGTAAGTTTGCAGATGACACCAAGTTGGGAGGTAGTGTCAGTCTGCCTGAGGGTAGGGAGGCCCTTCAGAGGGATCTGGATAGGCTGGATTGCTGGGCTGAGGCCAATGGGATGAGGTTCAACAAGGCCAACAGCTGGGTCCTGCACTTTGGCCACAATAACCCCATGCAACGCCACAGGCTTGGGGCAGAATAGCTCGAAGACTGCATAGAGGAAAAGGACCTGGGGGTGTTGGTTGATGCTCGGCTGAACATGAGCCGCCAGTGTGTTTAGGTGGCCAAGAAGGCCAATGGCACCCTGGACTGTATTAGAAATAGCGTAGCCAGCAGGAGCAGGGAGGTGATCATCCCCCTGTACTCAGCTCTGGTGCGGCTGCACCTCGAGTGCTGTGTTCACTGTTGGGCCCCTCACTACAAGAAAGACACTGAGGCCCTGGAACGTGTCCAGAGAAGGGCAACGAAACTGGTGAGGGATCTAGAGCACAAGTCTTATGAGGAGCGGCTGAGGGAGCTGGGATTGTTTAACCTAGAGAAGAGGAGGCTCAGGGGAAACCTCATTGCACTCTACAACTTCCTGAAGGGAGGTTGTGGTGAGGTGGGGGTCGGCCTCTTCTCCCAGATAACTACTGACAGGACAAGAGGGAATGGCCACAAGTTGCGCCAGCGGAAATTTAGATTAGATGTAAGGAAAAACTTTTTCTCTGAAAGAGTGGTCAGGCACTGGAATGGCCTGCCCAGGGAGGTGGTGGAGTCACTGTCCCTAGCACTGTTCAAGAAGCGTCTGGATGAGGTGCTACGGGATGTGATTCAGTAGCTTAGTGGGTAGGGATGGTGATAGGACGGTTGGACTAGATGATCTTGTAGGTCTTTTCCAACCTTGTGTTTCCGTGATTCTATGATCTTATGAAAACTAATGGAAAGATTATTTACTGGCCTATCTCATATTTTCAAGATTCAATTTTCCATCTTGCTGTGCTATTTTAAGAACTCAGAGGTAGGGATTCTTCTGTGGTAATTCACAAATTTAAGCTCAGAGACACTATATTTTTCCCACTTTTCACAGCATATCTTACCTCACATTAAATATATTGCAATGAGAAGTGAGTAGAGTGTACAAACATTTTCAAAAAGAAATCTTTTCTGTTTAAATTTAGACCTTAAAAAGGATTCCTGAATACTTAACACTATGTAACAAATTATAACTTGTACTTCAGCAACCTGAGAAAAGTAAATTATGATGAAGCCCAGAAAAAAAGAATTCGTAAAAGGAAAGATGAAAGACCCCTGAATGGAAGAAGTACTAATGGCCTTTACAGCAATGCAACATCAAGAAACTTAATTCCAGAGAGCTTTCTACAATCCTTTTAATATTTCTTTTTCTTTCTCATAGCGCCATACCTGACTTGACAATAAAAATGTCAAGTGTTAGGGCTCTATTCTTCAAATCGTCATGCCCTATTAACGCTGTTTTCCTGTGGGATTTACCTTGTCAAGGAAGGAGTCACCAAGAGTAAGGTCTATGGTAGTCTTATTCACTAAATCCCTTTTCTAAGTGATGCACAAACGACTAAGTACTTTTGGTGCCTCTGCAAGACAAAGTTAAAACAGGTCAGACTAGGGTTAGGATGAAAGGAAGTTTGTCCTGCTCTGGCTGGATGTTTTACATGTGAAAGAAACATGAAAATCTGAGGTGTTTCAAAAAGAAAGCACATGAGGAATAAGTGATTGAGGGTAGCTCTTCCCGTGTTCATCTCATTTTAGGGGATTTTGTATGACTACATACAGTTGTAGGCAGCAGAATTACTTGCACACACACGTGACCTGTACTTGGAATGTATGATAGCATAAGCATTGTTCACCCAGTTCTTTCCAGGATGCACAGCTCTCCATTGCTGTTGTTCTTCACTGTACTGTGGCACAGGGCTGGCCTGGGTCCTTGAAAGGAGTAAAATGGAACCCTTGAATAGGTCACTGCCAAGGCCCATTGCCTCAGGGGTTCCCATGCAGCAGCACACCTTCGTGTTCACAGTTACATGATGTCTTAGTTTCTAACAGAAGTTACTTTTCTCATAGCGTCTGGTATGAAGCTACATTTTGGTCTCAGAAGAAAAACAAAACTGATAACATCTGGCAGTGTTGAACAGAGCCAAGGACATATTCGGTTCCTCGTTCTTCTTCCAGCAAAGCAGTTAGGGGGGCATAAGGATCTGGGAACTGGTAGGGAGACAGGACCAGGGCAGCTGACCCAAAATGACCAAAGAGCTATTCCATACCATATGACATCATGTGATTTTTTACGGAAGGGTGTTAGCCAGCAGGAGGGGTTGATGCTGGCTGGGTATCAGTAGTGAGCCCTTGCTCTGCATATCATCTATCTTTTTATTTATAGATGTATATATATGTACTGGTATTTCTTTTGCTTTACTATCTTAGTAAATAGCGTTTATCCCAACACACAAGTTCTACTGTATTCTTCTCTTAATTCTCTCTCCCATCCCGTTTGGGGAAGGGGGAGGGTGAGCTAATAACTGTGCGGGACTTAGCTGTCTGCTAGGTCAAACCATAACACGTCTTACTGCATGTACTCTAAGGCTGTCAAGGAGATTTGGTAGGACACTGTACTGCTGAGGCTAGTCACCAGTTGCATTGGACTTTGAAAGGGTGTCAAGAGGCTGGTTTTTCCGGTAAACTCAAAAGTATCTTCCCACTTGTCATGTCTTGTACCTCCAGCATTTGGTTTGGCTGCTGAAGCTGGGAACTTGATTTGCACCACTCTCAGTCTGTGGGGAAAAAATCACAGCAGAAGTCTAATTAGGAGGGGCTTATTATCAATGAAGAATTGTTTTATAGAATGACCTCTCGTGTGCTGAGCAAATAGTGGTTTTGGAAAATGAAGTGGGGAAGTTTTATTACTGTTTCTGTCTGTCTGAATGCTCTGGCATCATGTTTGGACAGAGGCTCTTGTGCTGCCTCAATGATAATCAATATTTATGAATGTGAGGAAGAATGGGAAATGCAGATGTGAACCTGTGGGGTAAAACTTTTGTGTGAGCAGCTATATGTGAAAACAACATTCTACAATCTACTAGTAATTATTTTTACCTACATGTTGCCCTGTAAAAACTCTAGGACTTAACCATGATCGTAGCTCCTATGGAAAAGTTACTTCCATCACATTTCAGTCTTTTTTTTTTTTTGACTTCCTTCAAAATATTTCTTCTGTTGCAATCTAGGATTTTCTAATGAAATGGAGGCTTTAAAAATGGATTTTTGGTCATTTTATTTCCCCTTCAAACTAGCAGTAAGATTTTCTTTCTTACATCAGTTTTATACTGGAAAAATGCTTAGCAATGGTCAATTGAAGTGCTTCTTGTTTTCTACAACTAAGAACCAAATTGGACCAGCTATTTAGGTATTAAAATACACATTAAGAAGAATATATTGGAATAAATTGAGAGATTTTTAATAAGAGAAGAGGGGGTGCACTTAATAAAAAGAGCATAGAGAGACCCTGACTGTGGCTAATGTGCATAAAAAATTCAGCCTGTCAGATCCTCACTTTTCTAATTCAGTAATCTAAATAATTTATTTGACATTTTAGCTCAAGATGACCTTTCTTGGGAAAAAATTACTGTTTTAAACTTTTAGCAAGTGCAACCACTGCAGAGGATTGCTGTTGAAGTCTGCATTTTCCCAAATGAGTAAAGGTTAATCTTGTACAGCTCAAACACATTTCTGACCCTTTTAAACAAGTTCAAAAAAAGTCATTTAATTTTTTTTATATAATTTCAATTATATTGCAATATTTGTGTTAAATGAGCTTTCTCCCCTCCTCCTCTTTTATTTCTGTTGCTCAGAAGCCATTTCCTATGTGTTCAGAAGGATTAAGGCAAAGGGCTTGTTTTGAATGACTAAAGGTACCATTCTACCAAATGTTACTTATAAGGTAAGTTTCATAAATCAAGGGAAAATACATGGTAGATTAATAGGTGAGTAGGTTAAAACAGCCACTAGTAATAGAAAGAAAATGACTGTCCAGAGGTTCACAGTTCCCAGATTGGTCACTTGACTCGAGTAATCAGCCTCAGAGCTATGCCACAAAAAATGATCATATCTATCTCTGGATTCTCTTCCTCTGACTAAACAATTCCATATTTTGCAGAGGGCATTTCAGTGGCTCTACTAGAGGACATTTAGTGTAATTTTACTTTGCTATTTCTGATAATTTATCTAACTTTCGGACAGGTCACTAAAAAAATCTTTCAATGTAAGGATTAATATACCTCCAATTGTACATAATAAAGGCTATAATTCTCTGAGGGTGTTCAGGTGACTTTATAGGGGTACATTATTTATTATTGAAAATGTGAATTTGCTAGAATGGCTGAAATATCACGAAGGCTTCAGAGTGTGTAAAAGCTTCAGTGCAGCTGCCAGCAATGAGAGGACCTAAGTAACTAGTATCAAAGAGGTAGTTGACCATGCATACTTAAGTCATTTGTGAAATGAAAACATATTATCAAGCATTGTCATCAGATTGTTGTTTATTTCTCATTTTATTTTTTACCCCTGAATGTTTCTATATTTCAAGATCATCATCTTACTCATATTGGTGCACAACTGGTAGAACTTCAGTGCAGTCAGAATGAAACCAGTGTAGGTTTGCAGTAAAGGAAGGATCACTACACCCTGCTGTGATATTCTCTCTTTATGCCCCTGCTGATTTCAACTAGTGTTTTCTTTTCTGATAGAGTAGTAGGGATTTCATGTGATATGCCTGCATATACCGGTCAAAAACTGCTATAAAAATGGAGAGCTGAATGATTGATGAGGCTTATGCTCCTAAATCACTGTGGCAGTTTTAAAATCCAATGTAAGAGTAATTAGCCTCTTAAAGGTTCTTAATTAACAGCAGTGGGATTATCTATTTGCAGACAGTGTTAGAACTGCAGACCCCTCTTGGTGTGCAAGAATTTATTAGGTCAGATGTGATACAACACGAATAATTCTGTATTGCTCCCAGAACCAGCTTGTCACTAGAAGTGGCAGGGCTGTTCCATACCACATGGAGATCAAACTTGCAAGCCCAGTTTTGGAACCAAGCTAAAGCTTGATTCAGCTAGGCAAATCCAGCCTACCTGGCTCTTCTCCCATTCTGATAACTGGGAGCCCTGGGCAAATATACCCTGACATAGTATGTATTGAGTTTATAGAAGCTTACTAAGTAATAGCTTTTATATAATAGCTTATATAATTTTATAATAAAATGGAGAATGAACTGCTGACAACCAGGACTATTAGAATAAACTGTCTTCCTTACAAAGTCAGAATTTTTGTCTGGAGTCCTTTGTAGTTTCAGTATTCCCCATAGATAAGGCACACAAAATTTTGTACTGCATATTCACGTGTGATCTGCACTATGTGAATAATAAAATTTTTTGTAATCATTTCCTTCCCATTCCCAAGATTGTAGAAGAGAACTTTCTTCAAAAGATTGAGTCAACCTTTCTATATCTGCCTAAATGCCATCAGTTAGGGCATGCCCACTGGCTAATTTAATTTAAGGCATTTGACTTTATGAAAGGTGCCCTAAAGGTACTAGATAGGCAACACTTTATGCAACCCTTGTATTTTTCTATCTGACATCCTTTTCCAGCTTTCAGCCTTCTCAAACATGATGACCATGGGGCATCTTCTTGTTCAGTGAAAATCTATGGGCTGTAGTCTGTGCAATTAATGCAGTAGGATATTGCACCATGTTTGTGAGATATAGACAGTTTTCAGTTTATGGAAAATGTAGAATGCCGTGGCAAAATAAGAGTAGTATAACTCACAACAGCACTAGAAAATGCTCACTCAGTTTTAAAGTTCTCCGATAGAGTAAAGCTTTTGTTTTGTGGTCCTTTATTGTCTTACTAAAAAAGCCAAGAGTTTACAAAAGACTGATTTTGATACCTTAATATTTATTTTTCAATCTGAAAACTGTTAAAAAGGGGTTGATTCTAAATAATTAAATTGGACTAATAGGGTTAAATTTAAAATTCATGTTGAAAATATGAACTATTACTAAAAGGAAAATACGTTTTCAGCACTTCACTGGGTAAAGCTAACAAAAGGGAATTGTAAGCAATAAGCTGCATACACTGCCACGTGAATTTTCTTGCTACTTGACATGATTGCAAAGACGGCTGTACGAAAAACTCTGTTATACTAGCATTGGGGTCAGGACAACCCTGCTTCCCTGCCAAAATGGCCTGCAGGTAACGTGACTGGTTACTACTTGCTAATCCTGGTTATTAGTCTTGTTAATCTCCTACTGGTTTTGCACCTTCATTTCTACTTGTACCCTAAAGTGCTGTGAGCCATCTTAGATGACAGGAGAGGTAAAGTTCGAAGACACGCATAACATTATTTCTTAGACCAACAGATCGTATTAGGTGATATTAGAGGACACATTAACACTCAAAGTGTTCATAATTGAACAGTAATAATTCTTGTCTTGGACAAGAATTATTGTAGAAATTATTTACTCTTTATTTTTAATTTTAGAAATGTGACTTTGACTCTTGATTGAAGTATGAAGTCACTGTAGCTCTCTGTTCAGAGAATATATTGAGAGGGACTACTCAAGTTTTCTCTTAAGTTCTGGTGGTATTTTTTTGTTAGGTAAAGTGTCCTGTGGCCCGTAGGATGAAACAACTGCCAGGTCTTAGTGACTTCTAAGGCACTCGAATATGCATCTGAATTAGTAATCTAAAGATGAGAACTTTGTTCCTCCCATTGACATTTCTCCATTGCATCCAGATCTTGTGTCTCGTAAACCTCTTGCTATTACATGCAGTACTGAGACTCTAAGAATGTCATTGTGAGAAAATGACAATGAAATTGTTTTAATCTTCTTCCATGTTTTCATCCTCATTATGCCAATCACATGCAGTTTCCCCTCTTGGGTTTCTCTGGTCTGTATAGCACTACAGGATACAGTCATGATTACAACAGGTGTAGGGCACAGATGTGACCCTACCTTTGAGGGCAGCATAGCACTGTAAGGTTTGTCAGGAGCAACTGTGGAATTCACACAATAGAGGGCTAGCTGCTGCTCCCTAATTCATTTGGGTAAGGTCAAGGAGCTGCTTGTAAATACACAGAATGATTTCCTAAAAAGGCACCTCCTTCTTTATCCCACTAAGTGGCATTGTGACACATAAAGAAGGTCAACCTTAGTGACCAGTAAACGAGCCGCTACTTAAGGCTGTGAAAGGCAAAACTGGTTTTCAGATACAGCTGGAAAAATATTAGAACCAAGAATCCTGACCACGTCTGATGGTGAGGAAATGCAGGGTCTCAGTCAGACAACTAATCTCAACACTCTGGTTTGAGCTATGCATTATATGTCTGCGTTTCTATTTCAAACAGCTTATCAGATTAATGCAGCATGGTATAAAACTGCAGTAAAAGTGATATAAGTCTGAAAATTCGATCAGATCCGAATTTGGTTTAGGACTTTATTTCCTCCAGTGTGAAAATGCAAGCAAAATAATAGAATATTGTTCAATTTCTAGTTGCTGTGTTGTTTTTATATAACTTACAGTGAAACTAAATTTGTGCCCCAACTTAGCGACATATTCACATATAATGTATTTGTGGAATAGATTGGGGACATTGTTACATTTTTGCTTTTCATCACCAAAGAGCACTGTCATATTCTCTACTTGGTAAACTGAAGTGGAGCAGACCAGGGGGATCTTACTGGATTTCTAATTGTTACTGGTGATCAAAAGTCTGAGTTGCACAGACCAGTTGTTATCCCAGCCACCTCATCTTTGTAGGTAACTACCTTTTGGCTTATACTCTTCCAAGGGAGTTTCAGAGCAGGGACTTCTCTTTCCAGTATCTGCGCTGCATGATTAATAACAGGCTAACAGCCTGCTAAGTAAGATGCCCAAAATTTGCTTAACTGCTAAGGGTTTAGTCTAAAGGTGGTCTACCTACTCCCTAAACCTATGTGTCATTAGTTAAAACTTTTGCCTCTCTGTTGCACATGAGAGTCCATAGATCTGTGCTGTCACCAGACTAACAAGAATTGTTGAGTATATGCTGTTTCTGTCATTTGATGGATGATAATGGCTGCCGTTTTTTGTTATGACCATCACAGCTTGAGACCATGGTGCACAAAACATTAACCTCAAGCCCTGCATCAAAGTTATTTACAAGATACTTACAGCTCTATGCACAGGAGAGGTTGGGGGAAAAAAAAAAAAAAAAAAAAAAATTTTGTATCAGAAGGCTGAGTTGCATTTCTCTATATGAAAGAAACGCTCTGGATTTCAGACTCTGCACGGGATTACTCAAAGTGGATAAAAAGTAGAATGAATCGTCATCTATATAAAGTACCAAGAGAAAGCAGACATAACTAGAGAGAATTTAAGGTTTCTTTTCTCTACAGCACAATTAAGCTTAGTCACGACTGGAAGCAATACAAAGTTGCTAAAAGCTGTTGGCATCCTTGGTAAGCTGTGTGAAATACATTTGGTGATCTCACTCCAGGTTACATTGCCAGATGAATATTCCTTTTACCTAGAAGCGTGAAGCTCTCACCAACTTTAGGTACTCACCAACATCTTTCTTGGAAATCTGTGTGGCACACTGAGCAGACAGACCTTGACTGTCTAATAAAACTGAAAGGCACTTCCTCCATTTCTAGCCATTATGATGGGAGTCTCTGTGTGAAAGATGCAAGCAATGCAGTACATAAGTTTTCTTTCCCCAGGGATATCTGTCTGACCCTTTTCAAAGCTGCTCAGCTTTCAGGTTTTTTCTTGTATACTGAGTACATGTCAGGAGCCGTGTTCAAACATAGATGCTCTGACTGGAAATGTCCCATTCTTTCTGGTGAATTTTTTTTTCATTATTTCCCTGTCATCACCACTCCGTCTTTCTTTTTTAATGAAAGAGTGCCAGGGGGGTGGGACATATGGACTCGTGTGAAGTTGGTCTTAGGGACAAAGTAAACTTTCAGCCTAAAATTCTTTCCCAAGAAAAGAAACATGAGAAACAGTATCTTCACTTCACAGCTCAGATGCCTGCATAGGCTTTTGTGTAGCTGCTATAAATTATTCACTAATTTGCTTGTAATCAGACTAGCTGATCTGCTGTTTGATGAGAAGCCCAATAGGTAAAGAAAATCACAGGGATAGAGCATTACATTCAAGCTTGTTAGAACAGGTCAGGGACCAAAAATAAGAATGATCACGTGATTTCTATTAAATTAAAAAGAGTAGCACTCCATCGTGCTATCCTTTCAAAATGTCATTAAAACCGCTTATGATGGAAAATTAAACTAGCTGTCACGCACAGCTCGCTGATGTTGATTTGCTTCCTTTGCAGTTTATTGACTGGGAAAGGAAATACAGACAGGTGAAAAATTTTAGACAGACTTAGTGATTGTTGAGGAGAAAAAAACCAAAGCATACAGACACACCATCCCACACAACCCAATACCTTAATTCTCTGGCTTTTCGTTTTCCTCTCTTTTCTTGTATGGCTGCTTGATTTGAAAGGTAGAATTGCATTCCAAGTATAAAGAAAACTATTTTTAACTGTTAGTTGCAGCAAGCCAGTGACATTTCTGAAAAACCTTCCCTGGGTGACTTGTGTAGGTCCTCCCAGAACCTCACCTATGAAGCATAGTGTGTTAGCACTGCATTTCTTCTGCCAAAAAAAGAGCAAACCTGTGGTAAAAAGAAACAAACATCCAAACTTTGGCTCACATCTGGAGAAGAACGTTTTTACCTGGAGACAATAGAGATTTGTCTTAGACCAAAGGCACGCAGCCCATTTTCTGTTCTCAGAAAGAAATAGAAATTTCTAGTCCTCCCTGCAACTCTGCTCTCCTCAGCAATGCGCTCCTCTCTTCACTCTCCCTCCAGCCACGCTGCTTAAAAATTGTTCACTGGGGTTGCTGATTTATTTTTCCAGCCAGAAAATTTACTGTTATTCTGTAAATGTTTTTGTGCTGTCATACTTTGCAGACGATTTTCTTCCTAGTTTTGGAGGCCTGCATCTGCCTTTGGTCACACTATTTGCTCCTCTATGGTCACCTCTGAGAAGATTAACCCTTTCATTAAAAAAGCTTGGCCAGGGTCAAACTACCGCCTGGCTCTGGACTCTTACATCCCTTTGATCTCCCAACTATGGAGAAATTATTAGCAAATTCTAAGCCTTCCCATGTGATTTGTTTTTGTAAATTTGTAGAAATTATTCCTAATCCTATTACGTGGCCGAGGGCAAACCTGCATTAAATATATGAGACTTTTTGTTATGTGGCAGATGGATAATAAAGGAATGCTGAATGCAGCCCATTCCAAGTTATGGGAATCTGGACACTTCATCAGCATTCACTTAATCCTCTGCCATGGCCTACGCCTTTGATGAATGCTCTCATTTATGACCACTGATGCCACTCACTTAATTTCAGAGAAGAAAAATAATACCTTGCTGTTAATGTGAATATTTGAGTTTATGGCTGTACAATGAATAATTGTGACATTATCAAGGGAACATCTTCTTATACATTATTCACTTGTATAGACCACATTAACCAGACAGAGGAAACTTGCAGTTTTGCGTCTTCCATCTTCTTTGGAAGGTAGACACCGTGCAGACAAAAGTCAGAGTCTTAACCCAAATTCTAGGTGACAGTCCGTATCAGCCCTCACTATATTTTACTCATTGTGGTGCCAATCTTCTATCTCACCAATGACATTTTTTCAAAGAAAGAGTGGATTTCCTAGAGACTCTACCCCATGCAACTTCCATAGCTTTTTATTGAATAGGAAAATGTATCCCTCCTTTTTGCTTCAATACTGTTGCCATGTAGCATGTCTGTAAATTTAAGCTGAAAATTAAGACAGCACACAGTTTTCATCTGTACTTTATAAAACATACACACCCATTAATAATAGTGCTCTTTTTGCGTACTTAAAAATATAATCCATTAATAAAAATAAAATTTATAAAATCTTCAGAGTTTCTTATCATTATCTCACAGCTTTCTCCTTCAGAATCACAAATATACTAGCTTATGTTATAGAAATCTGTTTTATCTGAGGTCAGAGGGTTTTTTAAGCATGTTTGTACTATGTCTGATCTCTCAAGTTTTCCTTAATTCATTCAAGAGAAAATGTCATTACATTCTTAGTGTAAATAACAATTGTAATTGAAAAGAATTCTACGTTTTTAAGTGTATTTATTTACTTTCCTGACTGTATAGCAATATTTAAGATTAGGAGTCCGCTACGTTTTTATCTTTCTTTCCTGCAAGTGTTGTAATTTTAGTTGATATTTAATGGTGCTAAAATTCTAAAAGTAGAACCCTCCTGTCCTTTTTGGCTTGCATGTATAAAATTCAGAGGTATATTGAAGCTCTGGTAAATCATCAGCATGAGAAACATGTCTGGATTTAGTAAAGTGTAATAAAAAAAACAGCCAAACATCTCTTCTTAGTGGGAGTTTTCACACTCTGTAACTAATTTACTGGAACCAGCTAGAGTATTCAACAAGAATAAAAATAACTAGACTATTTATTTTTAGTACTTTTATTGATCAACACTTTGAAATCTAGTGCAGCATTCTACCAGGACACCCAAGACTGATGGCTCCAAAATGAATATATACAGGGGTCCCACGTAGAGTAGTTGCTTCAGTGGTCCCTTCCACGCTGTCACACACAAGCAAGCTTCTGCACAAAAGTGTTATTTTGTATTTGCTGTATGTATTGAGATGCCTGTCAGAACCAAGAGCACTGTCAAAGTGGAAGTTTGCAATGGAAAAGGGATTGTAATATCTTGTGCAGTGTGTCCATGTAATTATAATGATCCAAGATCTATTTTTCAAAGTAGAAAGAAATGCAAACTGTTCTGTGATTGTAAAATGATACAATGATGAAAGATTACAACTTAATTGGCTTCAGGGGGAACAAGGCATTTCCTTGATTTAACATCATAATGTGCTAAGCTAAATCCTTCTCACCTACTTCGATTTCTGCGCTCATTTCTGATGCATCTGTTTTTTCCCCTGAGAATCACTGATCTAAACATTTCTGCAGAGTCACATTATTATTTTTAAAATATTCTATTCGCTGTTAACCAAAGTGTTTGTTAAAAATAAATAAATAAATAAATAAATAAAGGGAAGTAAGCTATAGATTTACAAAACTAGAAGACAAGAATACAAAGCCTATTAAAGATGAGGTCAGTCAAATCTTCCAATCCACCTTTTGTTGAAAATCTCCATAAGTTCAGTCAGATATTTTTCTCAAAATGAATAAATCCCCCCTACCCACCAAACAAAATAATTATAGCATGGTAGAATTTTTGGTGAAGGAAATCTAAACTAAACAAAACCTCAGAAAATAAACAACAAAAATGTATGTAGGTAGGCTTTAAATAGTTTTATGTACATAAAACTAAATAAATACAGTTGTTTGTTGTATGTTTATATATAATATGTATACGTGTAGGTATTTAGATACTTAGATTTATCCCTTGATACAAGTAATGGGCAGTTAAAGAAGTCCGGATTGAAACTACTTTTGGAACACCCTTTAAATACATGAGGTTTAAGAGCTAGAGTCACAAATATATTCTTCACCGGCATCATGCCACTCGAAGCATGTAACACTTACCTGTGTTGTAGCCAGACTGCTTTCTCAGTCAACTTTGCAAAATCATCCTTTATTTCTGTAATAAGAATGTAAGAACTTCATTATACATAATACGTGATCAGTGTCTGGGGGTTACTTGTTATAGCATTTCAGGTCTTGCTCACCAGACAGCCAGTGGTCAGGCTCCCGTTTTGCTAAAGCGGAGTAAGGATCACACACCCTACAATCATGCTGTTAAATAAAAAATGTGTAAAACATCTATCATAAGCTGTACTTGGAGATCATAATAAAAGAGAGCAGGAACAGTACAGAGACATTTTTAATGTTTGTTTGGCTTTTGTTTTTGTTGGTTTTTTTGTGTTTTTTGTTTGTTTGGGTTTTTTTGTTTACTAGAATTAGGGATGACAGCAAGAACATTTTATTTTTCAGGAAGTATACGTGTGAGTTTGGGGGTGAGGAGTTTCTTTTTTATAAGCTGGTTGATACAGTCTGGTAGGCTACTGACTGAGTTTTCCTGTATATTTGTAAAGCTCCTCTTATATGATCTCTTAAAAGAATTTTAAATGAGTCTAAACAAAGCCCTGAATGTAATATTACTGTAAAACATTCATTCTTTTCATATCTGGAATGAAAAGGCAATGAAAGCATGCTGATGTTGCAGTTCCAATCTTGCAGTCAGAGGAGCTTGCTTGAAGCAGCAAGGCTGAGCTGGAGAACTGAGAAAAATGTCATCCACCAAGGCACTGGCTGTTTTTAGCTGGGCACTGAGAGGAAAGAAAAAGCAGCCTCCTGCCCTCCGCTTGGAGTTTTCATGATCACAGAGTAATCCCCCAAACCCACTCTGTCCAGAGACTTAAAAAATGCTTTTACTTGAAAGTAAGACACATTCACAGCTTCTCTTTCATGAGTCTGTTTTCCAGTGTGATTGTCTCTGAAGTATACAGCATATATCATGTGTGATAAATTATACTTTGCTGAAATGTTGCCTTGCTAAAATATGCTAAGAAAGCTTTGAGCAATATTTACAAATAGTTTAAGTGTCACAACAATACACCCACCACTCAGGCTTCCATCGATTTTACTATAATAAGAGTTGTAATAAGGGATACCATTTTTAAGTATTATGAAAGTATTCCTTATAAAGAAAGATGATTGGGAAAAAAATATCTAAAATCTATATCAAAATCATTTTGCAGATTCTGCAATCACAGCTGTCAGGAAAAGCAACCACAATCTATCTTGTCTAAGAAGAATCATCTGTTTTTGTGCTGATACTGCTTGCCTTCTTTTTGTCCCAGGTAATTTGTTAATTTACTCACAAAGCTCAAAAATCAGCTATAGCCACTGTTGTTTGTTGTGGGTTTTTTTGTTTTGTTTTGTTTTTTTAACAAGATGCTATAAATTAATTTAAGTTGTGCTATAAATTAATTTAAGTTGTGCTAGTGGAAAGAAAAGCAGCCTTATTTTCCTATTTGGAATAAACTTTAATCCTGTACACCAAGTGTTAAATTCTGCAGTCTGCTACATGAGTGTAAAGCTGGTGTAATTCCTCTACTGCTGAAGGAAGCAGTTCAAATTTACATCAGTTCAGAAGGAGGAAGAACCAGACCTTCCCCTGAGCATTTGAAAATCACTCCAATATATTAATGAATACTTCTCATGCACAGAGATGTATGTTTTTAAGATCTTCTTTAGGGAAGGTAAGAAGCATTCAAACTCAAGTTAAACCTTTTTTTCTATCAACCTTTATCTTTATTTGTTATTTTTAATGGAGTGTGGAATATGCCTGATATATTTGTCAGCCACAAGGGCCTTTTTCACCCACTAATACCAGTGAATGACATTGGCATGAATTTAGCTTAGTTCATTTTGTTCTAGTGAGTTACTACATCTGTAGATCTACACCACTTAGGTTGTGACAGAAACATAATCATGTTATATGGGGATATGTAGAAGAAGTAGTCAAGGTATATTAGAAAAGTATACGGAAGAAGATCACTTTTTTGGTCCAAGAATGCAGTCGCTCTAGTTGGAGCTTGCTATTATTTGGTTAACCGGGAGGAAATATGGTGTAATCTGGAGAACTCTTGCTTCCCCTTCAAACACATTGTCCTGTTTTCAACTAAAATGAATCTATAGATTCAGTGACTTCTTGAACCCTTTTCCTCATGATGAAAGTAGCGCTTGTGAAAAGAAAAGCCTAAACACCCTGACCACACCAATGGAAAGATCTAAAGTCTGACACTGCCAATGTGCATTACATTCTATCTGCATTTTTAGCATAGCAACTGGGGATAATATAGTCAGGTGAAATCTAAACTAATTTACCCCGCCATCAAAACGCTTCCAAAGAGCAATCTGCATTTTCATATTAATAACAATGCTCAGACCAGCCGCCTTCCTACCGTGAAACTCATATCTATGCTTTTAATATTTTTTTCTGGCAAAAGCAAGTAAAGTCCCATAATAATATTTTGGTTTACAAATTATGTGTACAAGTATGTTTCCATACAGCTAGGAGAGCTTTCAGAAGGAAAAAGCACTTATATTCAATAAGAAACAGATAGGCAATGTTCAGTGAATTCCAGGGCAGACTATTTGCTCAGATGAGCTACAAAGCAAGCTGGTTTTGAAGGGAACTTGTGGGTCTCTGTTTAGTACTAAATTTTCAGTCCTGATGTGATTGTATTATTTTATCTCCCTGAGTTTAACACATTTGATATATGGTTATGGCCTAATGAACGTAATAATAAATATCACATTTGTATTCAGTTTCAGAGGTCTCCTTCCCTCCCTCACACCAGCAGCAATGGGTGTGATCTTATGAGGGCCTGATTGTAAATCATCTGGTTGAACATAAGGTTACTGATGCACTTACAATATAGAGAGTCGTAGAGACAGTGGTAAGATTCAAGCCCCTGGATGCGTCTTCCTGCCTCAGTCAAAGCAGATGCATTTGATTTTGAAAAAGCATAGCATAATCTATTTTTGTTTGTTCAATAAAGGAACTGAATATTTGCTATATCTTTAGGGATTACTTTTAGTTGTTTTCAAGGAAATAATTTCAATGCTTACAAATTGTTGGATGACATTCCCTTGTACATTTTTAAACGATATACAGGCAAAATATTTCTAGTTCTAATCTTTTTATTTAGAATAGAGAAGCTATGTGTAATCTAGGAGATGAAATATGATATCTTTATTAAAGTGGCACATGCTAGCTCTATTACACTTACAGGTCTGCCAGTATATCCATTAAGGAATCCATTTTTCAGACTTTTAACGCTTGTCTGTGTTCATACTGGAGTGAAACCTGGCACTCAGGTTTATAGCCCAGAAGCAATTTGTGCTGCTATTTACAAATGTCTCTTGGTATTCATTTAAAAAAATGTTTTTCTATTAAATGCCTGAAAACCATTTGGTTATTTAAAATGCAAATGGCAGTAGTATTAAAAAGAACAGTGTTGACTTCTCTAAGAGTCCTGTGCTGTAGCTTGATAATACTTTTGCCATATGAAGTTTATCATATTAAATCATTATGGAATGAGCTGAAAGTCAGGAGATGGGGCATTTCTTGAGATTAGAGACTTTATATGCCCTTGAGAGAGCTGATTCTGCTTAGCATCTAGCTAATGCATGCTTTAAAACTTGTGTATACCTTCATTTGCACATTATAGTGATTGAAAGGTCCTTATACATGGGTAAATAACAAGCTTTCTTAAAAACAAATGAGTATGTGTTCATATAATTCATGGGTTTATTTCAGTATTGAATCTATTAATACTCCTTCATGGTAGTATAGTGCTGCTTATTTTAGTTATTTTATTTCATTTTTTAAAAACAAGTAAATAATTCTATCTAAGTATACCACTTTACCTTGGCAAAATGAGTGGGGAAAAAGTAGCGCATTCACCTGAGTCCCGTCATATCTCCCAGTCTTAGTGTTTGAATGTACATTTACAGTGATTTAACTGAAATAGACTTTTGCTTCTTTGTTTATACATTAGCATTTTTATTTGCTTTTTAAACAAAAGCTCAGTTCTTCTGAAATGAAAATAACTATCACTATTGTATTCTCAAAAAAAGTCTTTATCCTCAGCTGATGTAAATCAACAACTCTGTTTATACTACTTTGCATCAACTCAGAGATTACCCTGTACTTCTAATAAATACATTAAAAGTTCTTAGTTTGAGAAAAGTTGGAACCATAATATCTGTAAAGCACTGATATAAGATCTCACAATAATATATTACTACCTCCTCATTCACATTCTGGGTTTGACAGTAAATAAACTTAAATACGATATTGAATAGAATTTTAATAACATCTTATCTGCCCAGATTTCTGTAAACTACCATAGTGTGAGGTGGAAGCACTGAAGAAAATGTTATAAATAAAAGAAATCCAAAGTCAAGTATCCTTTATACCTTGGGGGCATTTTAGATTTTAGGGGTTTAGAAAAACTTCATCAAGATCCATTTAGACTTCAGGAATGATTCCTTAAAGATATTCTGTAAACAAAATGATTCATAGCATAGATCTTTTGTTCAATTTTGTAGGTGCAGTTCCTCAGTTGTGGGGAAAAAGAAAGTGCATAGGGGTTTTTTAAGACTGTACTTTTCACTTCTGCAAATCTTATTTTTTGTCTTGGGTTCTAAGAAATCAAAGGCTATTTAGAATACAATGAAGAATAAAAATGTGATCAATTGTAAGAAGTATTTCTGTGAAGTCTGAACAAAGTGGGAATCTGAATTGCAGCCCCAAGTATTTAAATAAGCTATTACAAAAGGAGTGCTAGGAACCATTATATTGCATGATTTCTTGTGAATAATAGAAATGCTCTCTATCAGATATTTTTACTTAAATGGAATAAATGTTTGAGAGAGATGGTGTTCATCCATTGTAACCTTTCACGCCACTACTGTTGGTATTGTAATAACTTCATCTACTAAAAATATGCTTTGAATCTATTAAAAATACTCTAAAACTTAGAAAGAAGTGTAGTTTTAAACCACCATACATTAGAATCTCCATTTTTTGGTATCGTGTCATTTATGCTTTAATGACATCAGTGTAGAATTTCAGCATTTTTATACAGAAAATGCCTGTCATATACAAACAACATTATGGCACTTTTAGTATAATATGCCTATAGTAGTGCTATTATTTAATGGTGTGCTTTTATATTGCTCAAGTAAGTTTTTAAGGATAAATGTGCCTACATCATATACTTGTCCTGGGGCTAGGAAATGGGATTGCTTGCTGTTAGTGAGTGAGCTTTCATCTCTAGTTATGATGGTTCTGATCCAATATCACTGCAGTCAAAAGTGTCACAATTGTGACTTCAATAACAGCATAAGGAATATCTGAGTTCCAGCTAATCAGAACTCCTGTTTATATCTGGTGCATTTTACTGGACGGGCATATTCATGTATTGTAAAAATTTTATTGAATGGGACTGGTTTTGCTCAATTGTCATTTAGGAACAAAGGTCTGTCCTCTGGGCTTAATCCTAGCTTGTATCCACACTTCTCTTGCTTTTGCCCAGTGAAAGATGAAATTAAGTACTTTCTTAAATTTTTGAAGTTAAATTAAGGAATTCTGCCCCTAGTCCTGTGTGATCACACAGCAGTCAAGGGTACAGATAAGAATCTGGCTCAAGGGAGGATCAGCCAAGAAACAAAAGAAGGAAGGTTTGTTTCCAGAGGAGCTGTGTTACAAAAACCAGGCATGCCATTGCAGTTCTCATGTAGCAGTACCACATGAAATCACAGTTACACTGTGTGTCAGGGTACTTTTTATTGGATTTGGTGGGATCTTGTATCTCAAAAACAGGAATGCTTCCTGTTCATCCAACGTGACCAATGCTTATGAACTGATAGAGAAATATTTTTTACTTACAGTATTTTTTTCTAAATGCCAGAAATATCTCAAAGTGGGTTGTTTTTTGTTTTTGTTTTTGAAGGAATATAGGACAGTAAAAAGGACTGAATTGTAAATTTTATTAACGAATGAGGCAAAAAAATATGCGTTGTCTCTTTCTAGCAATGGGAACTTCATTTAAAGTATTTTTTTCTGACATGAGATAGAGGTTAATTAAAGTGTTTTCAAATACTGTGCTAAACACTTATGAAACTGCTTATAATATTGTGTATTTTGTCTTAATTTTGCATTATATCTTGTCTTTCATATCCTATGCAGCTGTGGTTTTCATATTCTTTGGCCTGTATATGAAGTTCCTCACTGAAATCACAAACTGGCTTTTCTGCTAAAGCATGAAATGCATTCTGTGATACTGTAGATACCCTCCTCAAAAAGTAAACACTTTGAAAGCTGACTGAGAGAATGAAATGATTCATTACCATTAATACCTCCAATAAATTTCATAGTTAAGATACTAAATACAAATGTTTGAATTTAAATTGAATGTGTGTCAGGTGTCTTAGGGCCATAGTGAAATTTGAGAACTACAAGATAGGTGACTGTGCATCACAAGGGAACATACCCCTTAATAATGACATCAGTTTCACATCCGCTAATGTAGTTAGAGTGCTGTAGGTTATTTAACTCCAATGGACCAAGCTTTCAAATCAAGTCAAATATCTACTTGGTGTTCTTTTGGGAGTGACATGACATGATCTTGGGAAAATGGAGTCCTAACAGTGCTCCATTAAAAATTCTGCTCACTTTAGTCACAATTGGTATGCACCACTTCCAGGTCCCTCTTGGAGTCTGTTGAGGCAGCGCTTCTTAGGATGCGAGTAATGCAAGTATCTGGTCACTGCTCAGTCCTGAAGTCAATGTATTTTTCTGTGTCTACTGACTCTTTGATTCTCAAAAGAAAGTCTTGAAACAATGGTTCTAGCTTGGCATTAATTCTTACTCAGTTTTAATGTGGTGTATTGATTGAGACATGTTTTCACCAATTTTAGAGTAATTTATTTCCATAAACCAGTGGATGATAACTCACTAGTTAGCATACAGTAAAACTCTTTAGTTCTTCGTTTAGGTTAATTCATATAATATGCTACAAGTGCAGGTCTTCTAATGTAAGAAATTGTTTTATACTCATTTGGAAGAATATGTTCCTTATCCAGAGGAAATAGACTTCAGCTGATACACTAGGGCTGTGTTCCCATGACACATAGGAATAGTTGCCAACTACACGTGCAGCTAAAGTAATCATGGTTTTGGTACATCTAAACCCTCATTTTTCCTTCAAACATTGTTATTGGTATTTAAGCTGAAGTAGGTGGCATACTCAGGTGAAATGGAGCCCTTCAGGTAAAGTGCATTGTTCAAGGCACACCTGCGTGTGTGTTTGGAAAAGAAAGTCTGTCTTGCTTTGCTGCTAAGGCAGCCACAAAATGTCAAGATAATCTTAATTTATCCATTAAAAATGTAGGCCCATATTTAAGAGTCATCAGCAATAAAGGAAAATATACTGAATCATTTCAAGTGTATGCTAATCATTTAATGTAATAAATGGAGCAACTCTAATTATCTCCTGAGGAAATGATTTCACACTAAAACAATGGAAATGAAGAGGTTACTTTGGGAGCATTATACACAGCTGAAAATTATTCACGTGAATCTAGAGGATATTTCAAATAAATAGAAAGGATTGCTTAAGCCTTTTCAGTAATCATTTGATGCTATGAGAGAAATGCTAAATGATGGTAAAGATATTTAGTAATTTGCACTCAGCCAGTGAGGCTTTCACAGGTACAGTTACACAGCCAAATACTGTTCCTTTCCACTGAGACACTGGTTAGCACCAGATCAATGTCATAACTACAGGTTCTTAATGCAGCATAGTTGAACAGTGAACAAAAAGATGAATATACTAGTCTTTTAAATTTGTTAATTCCAGTCTGCGTTAGAATTTACAGATTTGTAATTGATAATGCCTGCAAGCCTTTCCCTTGAGATGTCTGGGATTCTTTATTTTTAAAAGGATAAATAAAAATCTTTTTGATTTTTCTTCCAAACTAAATCCCAAGAAAGATTATTTTGGAAATTCAGCACATTTTTAGCCAACAAGGAAAGAAAATGAAAAGCAAACTTTTGAATAAGATGTAAGAATTTGTCAGGGAGTGAGGTTAAAATTGAGTTTAATAATTCCGTCCATTCCCTCCAAGGGAACTGATTTCACTGCAAGCTAAAATGTTTTGTTAAATTATGTACTTCAGTTACTTGGGTGTTATGTCTCTCTTGGAGAAGCACATGAAATGAGCACTATCCTCCTAGGCATTTTAAAAACATATCCGCATTAAATAGAATATATATACAGTGGTTGAGCATCCAGTCTTTTTAAACTAGATAACAAAATGATTTTGACTTGTTTTAAAATCTTTTCCCTTAAATGGCTCTAAAGCTAAGACTAAAAGATAGATAATGTGGACTGAAAATGTTCCCCCTTGCTTTCAGTTTTGTAGAGAATAGTACATTATAGGTACTTTCCTTTGTGCAAGAATCACATCAAATGCCAGGAAAAATACATCTGTTTTGGCTACATATTTAACAGCATGCTTTCCAGAACCATCAATTTGTCTTTATTAATACATCAAATGCAGCTTGTTTAAAGTGTTTGTCCATTCCAGTGCCATGCTACTATAGATACTATTAGCTTATAGTTATTACTGAAATTGAGTAACATACCAGAAAATACAGCTCTTTGTGAAAGACAGTGAAAGATATGACCTAGTTCAAGACAAATTAATGAACAGTGATTCTAAAAGCATAAGCAGACAACCATAACTTTTTGAAGGTCTGCATTTATTTTAAAACTGACACATATTTCACAAGAGTATAGACAATTGTTTTTTATCATAAGATTACTGCTCATCAAGTACAAGAAAACAATTGTTATCAGATATGAACTTAATTGGAATCAACTGCAGCAGTCTTTACAGGAATTTACTGAAATGTCTACCACTCAGAGCTGGCTTACCATAATATTCTCTACGGAATAGTTGACCACAGGATTCTCATTCACAAACAGCCAGGTTAAACAGTTAAATGCTAGCAAATCCTGCATAGCCCTGTGGGAAATTTCACTTTAATCCCGAACTTATAAGAGGACAATCAAAGCCCAAAGCCTGGGTAACAAATCTGATCCTCTGTTGCAATCTGTGTCCTCATGGGAAGGAGAGAGATGCTCCCTGTACAAGCCTGAGATGGATAAATACCTAAATGATGAGATAGATGGGGAATGCAGAAGAAGCGTCTGGCTTCAGCCATTCGCTTCCAATTTCACATTACATTGTGAAAGGCAATTCTTGTGCAGCTCGGGAACAGCCAGTCCTGATTACTATAAGTTGAAGTGTGGCTTAAGGAATGATTAATGACAGTGTCAGGAGAAAACAAAGCACAATGAGAGTTATCTCTAATCCACCTGCTTGCAGATGCTATAGTAAGGGAATGAAAATGGCCCCAGCGAGCCCTGATAATAAAAAAATCAAAATAGAAAGGTGCAAAGCTGTAGATATGTATTAATCTGATATATAAAAACTAGGTCTTAGCTTGAATAAAGCATTAGGCATGAATGGAGCCCCATAGGTGATAGATATTAGAGCATAGTGGACTTCACATTGTCTGTATTTTTTAAATCAAACAGAACTGTTCCCTTCAGTATTGCCTTTGACATTAATAGGTTGGTATTTGAAAAGTCACAGTTCACTAGATGAGCAGGCTTGTGAGTTCAAGCTCATTAAACAAAACCTCTTTTTGTTGTTGTTTAAAAAAAAAAAAAAAAAAAGCGACACCATACCACCACCTTGTGGCTTTGCACTGCATAGGCCCAGGGAGAAGAGAATCAACTGTTCGGATTTCCAAGCAAGCTACAGTCAGATAAAACACAATTGTAAGATCGTCCTTCCTTTCTGAAACACAAACAAGCTTACAAGCTATGTCAGTTAGCACAGTATGCCTGAGAGACATTGAGACCATTTCAAATGACTCTCTAGTTTGTTTTCAAGCTCTTGTGGTTAGATTTGTTCTGATTAAAGACAGCAGCTATTGCAGAAATAAGAGGGGCACTGATGATGGCGGTGACTGAATGTACACATTATGGTGGTTTCCTTCAAGTACATTTCAGCAGCTTCTTTTCTCTCTCTTTATGACCTGCCCAGCTTCCTAAACTTCACATCTGCTGGGCAATCTTGCATCAGTGGCACAGAGAGCGGGGATCTGGAAAGATTCACGGCATGGAGCCCTGGGACACCCGTTCTCACTGCCTGGTGCTTGTGTTCATCAGGCAAGCACGTCTGTTAAGATCCGTAACAGTGACAGTCTGCTCTTTGATATAAATTACAATGTTTGCATGAGAA
>WBMW01004889.1:749035-764298 GCA_013396635.1 Penelope pileata
CCCCCTTTTTCTTACTACGACCAGCAACAAGTTAAATGATAATTTATATTTCATGGAAGTATTTTAATATTGAAAATCTAATGAAGATTTAGCACTCGGTTTTTAATGAGGCTGACATAACTGTCGAAAGAAAGCAAATACATTATTTTAATTAATATCAATTCACAAGTGCTCCTGATTTATATATAAAACAAAAAAGAAAGCATCTTGTCATATACTACAATTTATTCTGCATTCACCCATCATTTACATTTACATCATTCACCCATCTTTTTTTTTTTTTCTTCTGAAGGGTATGATGGAAGCTGCCATGTAGAATTGTACAGCTGCTGCATATGCTCTAAGTACTGTGATCACATCACCCTTATTTTCTGATGACGTGCCTCAAATCAATTCTATCCATGTGTCTTTGTCTCCACCTGACACCTCCTGCTATCATAATAATCACACTATGGTTTAAAGCTTAAAGCTTTTGTATACTGTATTTTCTTAATAACACCTGGGAGCCAGACAGTTTCTGTGCTATGAAGATACATTGTTATAACCAGCAAAGGGTCTCAGTTGAAAAATTTTTGATCAAGGTATTGAAACCATCAGAAATCAGGTGTGCTACAGCTCAAGTTTTGATTGGTCCATTCTAGAATCTGATAAAAATTAATTCTGGGTATGGGTTTGGGTCCTGATCTCANGCGACACCATACCACCACCTTGTGGCTTTGCACTGCATAGGCCCAGGGAGAAGAGAATCAACTGTTCGGATTTCCAAGCAAGCTACAGTCAGATAAAACACAATTGTAAGATCGTCCTTCCTTTCTGAAACACAAACAAGCTTACAAGCTATGTCAGTTAGCACAGTATGCCTGAGAGACATTGAGACCATTTCAAATGACTCTCTAGTTTGTTTTCAAGCTCTTGTGGTTAGATTTGTTCTGATTAAAGACAGCAGCTATTGCAGAAATAAGAGGGGCACTGATGATGGCGGTGACTGAATGTACACATTATGGTGGTTTCCTTCAAGTACATTTCAGCAGCTTCTTTTCTCTCTCTTTATGACCTGCCCAGCTTCCTAAACTTCACATCTGCTGGGCAATCTTGCATCAGTGGCACAGAGAGCGGGGATCTGGAAAGATTCACGGCATGGAGCCCTGGGACACCCGTTCTCACTGCCTGGTGCTTGTGTTCATCAGGCAAGCACGTCTGTTAAGATCCGTAACAGTGACAGTCTGCTCTTTGATATAAATTACAATGTTTGCATGAGAACTACTTGCTTGCTTTGCAGGTTTCATATTCAGAAAAGAAGTACAATTTTGAATAGTTCTAGAAATAGTACTATTGCATCTTTTCATGAGAGAAAACTGTTCTAATTCAAGGCACAATGTAAGGTTTCCTCAAAAAAACTAAGCTACCCAGAAAACTAAACCTTTTTGCTTTCATTGGGACATAGATTCCTCCTACATCACTAAGAACACTTTAAAAATTTTGACTATTATCATGGAAGATGAGAATACAGACTGAAATAGAATACTTCTTGAGACCTACGTGTGCATCAGATTTAAAGCTATTGCCTCTTGTAGCCAGAACTGAGGGAGTTATTTGACCCTGCTGAATTCAGAAACAAAAGTCTCATTGATTTAACTGGGTCAAGATTTCTTCCCAATGGTTCCTGTCCCGTNAAGGGTATGATGGAAGCTGCCATGTAGAATTGTACAGCTGCTGCATATGCTCTAAGTACTGTGATCACATCACCCTTATTTTCTGATGACGTGCCTCAAATCAATTCTATCCATGTGTCTTTGTCTCCACCTGACACCTCCTGCTATCATAATAATCACACTATGGTTTAAAGCTTAAAGCTTTTGTATACTGTATTTTCTTAATAACACCTGGGAGCCAGACAGTTTCTGTGCTATGAAGATACATTGTTATAACCAGCAAAGGGTCTCAGTTGAAAAATTTTTGATCAAGGTATTGAAACCATCAGAAATCAGGTGTGCTACAGCTCAAGTTTTGATTGGTCCATTCTAGAATCTGATAAAAATTAATTCTGGGTATGGGTTTGGGTCCTGATCTCACTTCTAGGCATTAGGAGGTTGGGGCGTTTATTCAAGCTAAAGTTTGGAGTGGAGAACAGTAGAATAGATTGTGAATACATTTGAAAATGCTTTTACTTGTGCAAGAGAGCAAAATGGGGGAATAATTTAACCAAGAGAAAGTAGTGTTGTAATTATAATATTTTATATAGTCATGAAAGATTATTGAGTTAAAATTTGAAAACTAATACATCAACACCATTAGACAGACATTTCCCTGTGAAGATGAAGTAGGTTGAAGATTTCTCTTACGTAAATCCAAAATCATTTAAGGGTTAACCTCTCTGCTAGCATCAAAAGCACGGAAGCATGAAAGTACCACTGTCAAATAGTTGTCTGACATGCTTTTATACCCATCTCTCATACTGCTCCCCGCTTCTCTATTTCCCCCTTCATTCCAATAAAATATTTTGTTTCTTTCAACCTCATGCTCTCTTCCTGTGACCCAAGTTTCTTCCTTGATCCAAAGCAATCCTTGGGAAAATATCACCCTGAGCTTTCAAACGTATCCTCACAAGCATGCTACTTCTGGATGAAAGTCTGGTCTTGATGCATGCTCTATTTTAGATCTGTCTTAATGCCTTCTTTACAATGTGTGCACCCACAGATTTTCAAGCAAGATTCCTTTCTGAATGTATAGTTCCTGAAAAACGTTGAGTCCTATCATCATACCCTATAAGACCTGAAAGAAGCAGCAATCCCAGCAGAGATTTACGGACTATCACAAAATGTATTTTAAAAGAAGCTCAGTATCCTGTTATGTGATGTTAAAAGCAAGGGATGAGAGAAGGTAGAGGGTTAGAGGATGATACTCCTAAAAAGTGGGTTCAGATTGATTTTGGAAACCGGACCATGATTTAAACTGGCTCTTTCCAATTTGTTTTTGTGCAAGCAGATTAATCTCTGAGCTGCTAGTGGTAACATATTCTTGTGTTCAGCAAGCTCCTTAACCAGTTATTTCAAAGATTTCTGAATCTTTTTTGCATGAGTGTTCTTTCTGGCCAAAACTCATTCCACACTGCAAAGTCAGAAACCAGCCAAAAGCAAGAATGAATAATTTATAAAGGGCAGCTGACCTGGCTTTTGCAAAATCAAACTAAAATCTTGGCTCCAACCCTCCTTAAAGTTACTAGATCCAAAGCTGAGCCCTGCACGTCAAGACTATCCTACATCTGAATTGCGTGTCTGCCTAAATTTCCCTTTTTCTACTGACTTTGGATAAGATACTCTATTTTCACTCACTTCCTATTGCTAAATTGCACAGCATTGTAGATGCAAACATAATTATGAGTAGCTACTTGTGGTAATATGCTTTAAGAGTAGGTGAATGTTGCTCATAGTCTGCAGAGGATCTCCACATTGCTGCCTGGTGAGGGGTTCATTTAGGTAGGGTATGTGAAAATCAAGCTACAGTCACTTGCTGTAAAACAAAGCATCACCCAAATTGCTTGCTTGTGTGCAGTTATGGAGTGTTCACTGGAACTGCCCTGCTTGCAGGGGATTTGCCATACAGCAGTGTTGCAGTAAGCTGTTGTCTCACTGATGTTGGTGCTATAGGTAGACCTCCCAGAAGGGAGATGGTGCGTTAATTCCCTGTGGTTCCAAATCCTAGCAGCCAGTGCGAGGCAATGCTGAGATCCCTATCTAAATTGCATTCTAGGACTGTTATTATAGAGGGCCTACATATATTTTCAATATATCACATAGTGACTTTTCAGCTATCTCCTTTCACATATACTAACCTGCAGCAAAATAAAGAACATAGATCTTTAGATCTTAGCTAGACAACTTAGTATCAAGTTTAGTTATATTTACCTCACTTAACAATAAGTTCAGCCACTTGTGTGGATGCCTCTCCTACTGTGGCTGCATTAAAAAATTAGTAAAGAGTCATATAAACATTTGGAAACTGGATCACTCCATGGCATCCAGTAGGTGCTGAAACTAGGTGTACTTCGGTTCTGATTTGAGTACACGTTCCTCATGTTTGTGATTGCGTGTGTTGCTGCTTGTGACAACGTATCTGCTACTGCAGTAAGCTCTTCAACATTTTTGTAAAGGAATCCCAACACCAACAGCTGGTCCATACGCTATTTACGATACACTTTATTTCTTGGCTACATGCATGATTTTCTTCAGCAGTACATCTACAACATGTACAGCAATCATCAACTACTTGTCAGTATAAGGCCTGGTATACTCCTCAAAGGAATAATCTACACCAGTAGAAACATATTTATTCTGATAACTTAGTCCATGCTGTAGCCCTTTGTGCATTCAGAACATTTAAAAGAAGCTACATTTTTATGGAGTGTATTGAGGTATGTAGTCTGGAAAAGAAGCAGAAAAGAAGAAACAGCATAAGATAAGGGTAACACAGATTCATTTAGCATCCACAAACAAAAATCAGAGTTCACAGATAAACTTCCATGTGATGATCCTACCTCTCTCTTTGTTAAGCATGAAGTTCCTTTTTTCCTTTTCCTTTTCCTTTTCCTTTTCCTTTTCCTTTTCCTTTTCCTTTTTCCTTTTTCCTTTTCCTTTCTTCTAATGCTAGTGGTATATCTGCTCCTGGCAGTATGTTATGTTCAACTATTAGTTTATTTTTTAAGACTAAGAAGAGATATTTCTACATTATAAATTATTTATAAACATAAGAACAAAGAGAGGCTTGTCAGGGCTGCCGGAGTTTGAGAAAACAAAAAAAAAAAGATGATGAATTTATGAGGAATACAATTTTATGAAGGAGAGTAACACAACTGCTAATTATTAACATTCATCTGCAGACAAAGACCTGAAAGGACAGGATTAGAGGGGTACATTTACATCTGTCTGTCACAAAAAGAAATCTCATTAAAGGTTTACTAGACTGTCACAAAACTTCTTCTAATGTTAAACCTGAGTGTCTCAAGGGGGAAAGGAATATCTGATTTTTGGCTGATTCAATGAAGTGATATTAAAAAAGCAAACAAAAATGCAAAAACACTTGCATTTTCAGCAACAACTCCAGCTGAATCTCCTTAGATGACAAAAAGGTTCAAATGCCATGGAAAAAGTTTTACATGTCACTATAAGTTTCAGTAGTTTCTATTTATGTAGCCATGTGTACTTTGAGACATGATATGGCTGCCAGAGCAATCACTTTATGAATAGCATTTCATCATCTGGACGCTTCTTTTCATCTATGAAAAGAAATCTGCAATAGGTTGCTTTGACAATTCAAGATGCTGAGCCACATTTTCTGTGCTTTAAAGAAGCAGACATTAAGGTTAAATACATTAAAAGTGCACAAAAATAAACACACCATGTATGTACAATATGTTGACAATAGCAAAACATCAATGTAGCGTAGTTTTTGATCAAAGAACTGAACCTGTGGAAAAGAAATCCTGAATCTAGCCAAAGCTGTCATTTTATTTTTCATTGGAAACTTATTTATACTGAACATACATCACTAAAGAAAAGTCTAGAACATTTTTATATTTCCTGAGGTGTTGTATGTGGCCACATCAGTAAGACAGCTCTTCTTAGGACCTGACATCTAGAACTGTATTCTAGTTGGTTGTATTTTGATTTATACCCTAGTTTGACTAGTATGTGAAATGGCTTGCAAGGGAGAAAGTTTTCATTTTGAGCCTTCTGTAAGAGATAGTCAAAACGAGCAAAGAAATATATCACAGGTTCATCCAGATCAGTCAAAGTAAGTCCATGTAATGACATTTCTCAGAAGAGTACAAACCAAATCCAGGTTAAACCCTTGAGATTCAGCTATTCCACTCCAGTTATTAAGGATTTATTTTCAGGTCTTTGATCAGATCCAAAAAAAAAAAAAAAAAGGCCTGGAACACTAATCTCTGATTTTCCAATCATTTATTTTTCTAAGTGTAGTTTGCAGGCTGTTTTCCAGTCTCTGTTTTCAAACCTGACTGGTGACTATTGGGGTCTACTTTTAAATGCAAATGTTGCGACAGTATAAGAAGGCCCAATTTTCAGAGGCTAGTTCCCAAGGTCTGCTGAAGTTTCAGCTCTCTAGGTCTCTCAGCTTGGGCACCCAAAACAGATGCATCCTAACGTAGGCCCATATGTTTGAGCATGTTGCACCACTATATATGCACTTCCTGGCGCTGTTGAAAGGCGTACATTCCCTGCAACCCTCCCACACTCCTCACTCTGTTCTGCTCCATTTAGGTCTGTGCACATAATCTAGATTTCAGGTAACCTGAATGAAAAAGTTCTTTCTTTTCTAGTAGCTGAAAAATTGTATGGTCAAGACTGGAGCCTACTCTGCAACCCATCTCTGCATGTGAATTCCCTGTGCCTGCACTATTTGGTTACCTGCAGAGGACACTGTCTCTGAAAGGAAATTCAAAAATGGTAGCTTTTAAAACAGCAGCTGTGTAAGCAGTAATAATAAGCTATTTTGTTCTTAATATATCTATTTCCACATTTTCCTTTACCGAGAGCTTCTTTTACTGCATGCAGCTGTATAATACACCTGAGCTATAAAGGTAACAAAGTAAAATGATTGTTATAACTTTATGGAATACCTTAATACATTCTCGAATGGCTATTTAAAAAAGCAAAACCTGTACAACAGTGACCAGCAGACAAACCCTTAACAGAAGTCAAATAACAGTAAAAAAAAATGTCTAAGAAATGTGAAATTATAGATGTCAAAAGCAATTGGATTCTCATTCCCTTTTTTGAAGCACTTATCTACCAGACAGTTCTTTTACATCCTTTTTGCAGTTCTTACTTCATATTTTAGGGAACAAAACTGTGGTTCAAAGAAGATTTTGTTTAAGAGGTCTCACAGTATTTTAGTTCTTGCGTTCGCTGTCATATAGTACATCACTACTAATGACATCCTAAAGAACAGAAAAAATATACAAGTCACTTAATATGGGATTAAATTCTACATCTTTACAGTTGGAAGTCTATTTTCTGTTACATATAGAGCAGGCATAGGAAGCCAATTTAAGAAGTAAACAGTGAAGATTTTAAAAGCTATACTAAATCTACAGCTGAATATTTACTTTGCACCTGTTTTCTAATATATATATATACATGTATGTACATATATATACATTAAAGGCAGGTGGAAAATAAAATAATTGCTTCTTTTTCATTTCAGTTTATACCTGGGAATTTGATTTTTTTTCTTTTTTTTTTTGTCTAAAATAATCATCTGGGGCTGGCAAACACATGAAATGCCTTTCAAGTCACCAGACAGTCCAGCTAGTGAAAAGCTACTTATAATGGAGGATTTCTGCTAAATGCAAATTATTGTAGTCAATGGCTATATCAAAATGAAGAGCACAATGCTCTCTTGTACTTTGTTAGTATTTGCTATTATAACATACATTGCTACAAATAAATCATTGCACTTCAAATATTTTCTTTATGATTTAAAGCAACATTATCATTCAAGTGTTCTTATTTTTATGTAACAGGAAAATATGTAGTGTAGACATGTAAAAAAAACATTGCTTAAACTTATCAAATGCAGGACTTTCATAAGGCAATTATCGAAACTTATCAAAGTTTGGAACCTGACTCAAAAAAGATCTGTCTGTTTTCAAGTCCCTGTTCTTAATTCTTCTTCTTTAGCAATCCCTTTACTGTCTATGTGCAAGGGCAGGAGATACAGTCCTAGAAATTACTTTCTGTTTTCAAGCAAGCTAAAACTTGTGTTCCCTCCACACAGCCTGTCACATTTAAGCCCGACTCCATGGCAGTGCTAACTGCAGTGACATGCACACAGTACATGTGCATGGGGCTATGCTGACTCCAGGCACTCCTCTCCACTGTTAAGGAGTCTGCACAGCTATGGTGCTCACTCATCTTTCTGTCTCCTGCTACCAATTACTTCTGATTAATTTTGTCTTGGTTTCCCTAAATTGCATCTTTGTTTCTATTGCTTCAAGGTTTATTTTATTCACATGGGTCATTTGTGAGCTGGAAGTGCTGGAAAGGATGGTCTTCCTAAGCAGATGCAGCAAGTTGTTAGTTCCACTGATCTAGAGATTTCCATGCCAGTGTAGGGGAATAGTGAAATGTTGTTTGCCACCAGCATCTTTAAGAATCTATTCATAAAATCAGATTTTGCGATTCCTATTTGGCTTTGAACGAGCAAACAAGAAACTAGCTGTGAATAAGTACAAATTCAGATGAAATACACCCAAAAATAATCTGTAGAACTCTGGAAGACTTCTGCAAAGTAAAGATCGGAGTGTGGATCAGGTGTATAAAATTGGGGTATTTGGACATAAAACAATGGGATTTGAAGTTGAGATTCTGGAACTGTTTCTAAACCCACACAGCCTGATAGTCTGTGCAGAATTTGACCCATGACAATTTTTTGCATCCTCATGGAGTAGTAAACCTATTACTCCCTGTTTTAAAGAAGTTTTCCAGATGTTCTAAGTTATACCTCTTACTGAAGACATGATTTTGATTTAATTATTAACGTTGACTAGCAGGAATAAATTCTGAATGTTAATGGAGTTACCCAACAGTAAATTCTTGACACTAAAAATGAATTAAAAATTTTAGATTATTTTTCAATACTCCTGGTAACATCACTGAAATTATTGAAATGCATTGTTTAGATTCTGGAAACGCTGGCAATTCTGATGTCTAGGTAGGACATTCTTCTAATACATATATTCTCATTTAAGAAGAAATTAATTCAGGACATTGTATAGGAAGTCAAACTAGGTGCTCCTAGTTATCATTTCTGGCTACGTAATCCATGAATAATGTGGATATGCAAATATATTGAAATGGCATTTTCCCTTAGAAGTAACTATATACTTGTTCACATGACATATCTCGTTGTCTAGTGACAGACTTTATGTTTCTGCTTGGTATGCTGTAAAGTGGGAGAAGATTTCTAAAACACTGCTGGAAAGTAATCCAAATTTGAGCAGATTTACTGGAGCTTTAGAGTGAAAGCTTCAAGTGCCCTCTTTTGGCGTAATACTGGAATTGCAAGCAGACATTCTGTTTTTTTTAACGTTTTGAGGGAATCGCAAATCTCTAATTCCTGGGAATACAACTGTGAGTGCCATACAAATGAAATTTACTCACATGAAAAGCTCTTAATTTCATACAAAGTCTTATTATATGGCATGCTTCAGAACTAATCTCACACACAATCAGTTCATGCTTTGCCATTAAATTCTCAAAACATATTGAACTTCAACTGCAGTGCTTCAAGAAGCATTAAAGCCAATATATCCGGAACGCATATGTACAAGGAGAACATAATTATAATTCATAATATAATAATATTTTCTGTTGATTTAGTAGTACTTTTGTCATACTGTCTTTTTTTAGTACAGCAATGGACATCAAAACAAGTTCTAGTTGCAAAACCTACACTGCTTTAGAAGGTCAAAATCATTTCTTTTAAGAGTATTCAGGTACAAATACGAGGATTCACAGAATCATAGAATGGCTTAGACTATCTAGTTGCAAACCCCCTGCCATGGGCAGGGTTGCCACCCACTAGATCAGGCTGCCCAGGGCCCCATCCAACCTGGCCTTGAACACCTCCAGGGATGGGGCAGCTACAGCTCCTCTGGGCGGCTTGTTCCAGTGCCTCACCACCCTCTGAGTAAAGAATTTCCCCGTAACATCTAACCTAAATCTCCCCTCTTCAAATTTAAAATCATTCCCCTTAGTCCTCTCGCTGTCAGATCACATATAAAGTCACTCACCCTCCTGTTTACAAGCTCCCCTCAAGTACTGGAAGGCAACAATTAGGTGTTTCCAGAGTTTTCTCCAAGATAAGCAAGGCCAGCTCCCTCAACCTTTCTTCATAAGAGAGGTTCTCCAGCCCTCTGATCATCTTTATGGCCTTCTTCTGGACTCACTCCAACAGCTCCATGTCTTTCTTGTGCTGGGGGCCCCAGACCTGAATACACTACTCCAGATGGGACCTTACAAGGACAGAGCAGAGAGGGGCAATCACCTCCCTTTCCCTTCCGGCCATCCCCAGATACCACTGGACTTCCAGGCTGCTAAGTGCACACTGCTGGCTCTTGTTCAGCCTTTCATCCACCACGACAACCAAGTCCTTCTCCACAGTGCTCTTCTCAAGGAATTCTTCTCCCAGTCTGTAGTTCCCTGGATCTTCCTTTCTGCTTTTCTTACAAATGGGAGTGATATTTCCCTTTTTTCAGTCACCAGGGAATTTGCCTGACAGCCATGACTTTTCAAATATGATGGACAGTGACTTGGCAACCACATCAGCCAGTTCCTTCAGGACCCTGGGAAGCATGTCGTCCAGCCCCATAGACATGTACACATTCAATCTCATGAGGTGGTCTCTGACTTGCTTTGCTCTTACAGCGGGAGGGATTTTGTCTCTACATTGGCAAAAGATGTGTTTCAATGTTTTATTAAGTTCAAATATGTAATGAAGGACACTCTCTTCCACACAGGATTTTGTTTTGCCTTTTCCTAGAAGACTCTTCCCCACTAGCACTGCATTAACATAATTTGTCATGAAATGTGCTGAGAAACAATGCTTATGTACAGAATAGAGTTAAATATTTGTTATGTTTTTAATATTTTGTATACACTCATGAATGCTCACTGTAAACTTTGCATTTGATCATGTTTCGAAAGTAAAATTATTAAATATGAAAGCAGGAAGTTATTACAGACAGTTACCAATCCAGAAATATCTTTGGTAATCTATCTTAACACCAAATTGGTGTTTTCTTTGTCATAACTTTTTCCAACAACTCCATTCTGATTCTGTGCAAAACGGTTTTCTTACATACTATTTTTTTCACTTGAAGCAATTAACTGGTCAGACTTGCCAGTAATCTTTGACCCTTTGTAAATCCCAAATGTCTTGACAGGTTCCCTTAGGCCAGTTGCAGAATCTTTAACTCTTAACTCCTGGACATTTCACAGTATACAGTATATGCGTGCAGAAGCATAATTCAGTTGACAGAGATCAGAATTTCCAAGTTTCATTGGCAATTACCTTTCTGAGCCTATACAACAAAGTGAATGAGACATAACATCTGGTTTCTGGTTTCTTAAGTAAACTTACATTGAGTGAATTCAATCATTGATTAACTGTTCAAGCCAATGAGATGTCACATTTTTCAAAGTCAGAAATTATTACAATTTCCACTGAGTCTATGATCTAATTAGAACTGAGGGGAAAACAATTTTCTGAGCCTGATACAATGTTTGAAAGATTTCAAGAATTTTCCCATCCTTTTACAACCAAGAAACCCTGTAACAGCCTTCCCAGTGGCTGGAACCCCCAATCTATTGTATGGAAGTTCAAAACCCTCTCACCCTTAATTCAAATCAAAGAATGTGGGTTTCATGCATTTATTGATAGCCAAACCACGAGGAGATCAGGTATTACTCTTTGTTGGTTTTGATCTAAAAAGACATCATAGAGATGAGGGTGGCTTACAAATGTTGTGGGCTTTGGCAAGCAGGATTAATTTTGATGTTTGGGAATGGAACAAAACTAATTATTGGACAAGGGAATTCAAATCACTGTACTCATCCATTGTAAGGATAAATAAAATTTAGTCTTTATTGAAAATAAGGTTTTGTAACAAACCATCATTTCTCAGCTATAACTACCATACATCACTATTTTCAAGGAATTGTTCTTTCCTAGCTCCAACAAAGTTCCCTTGGGATGGATTTCTGATAAGCACACGCCATGTCTGGCATTATGAAACTACTGCAAAAACCATTCAGTTTCCATAGGATGCTGCTGCATCTCCTTGCAGATGAATTTTGATGAGCATAGATTAGGGAGGTAGAGTTGGGAGTACATGGAAGGCTTTCAGGATTGATTGGAGACTCAGAAATGTGGAGATAGAAAAGAATAGGAAGCTAAAATTGAAAAACCTGGGGTAGAGAAAGATGTGGGATGCATAAAAGCATATTGTCAAAGCTCTCTAGAACAGGCTGGTAAAGAAGTGATAATCTCTGTCTTCAAACACAAAGATTTATCTTCAATCAAATTTGTCAGCTTTATAAATTCCTTACAATTCTGTTGGGATTATGGGTGATCTTGGCCTGTGTGAAACTAGTGCCAAAATTCTTACGGACTTCACCAAAATTTCACTATTTTTTTTATTAAAATCTCAAATCCTATAAGTAAATGAGAGTGAATGCTTTCATTCAAACAATTTTTTTTAAATTAAAAAAAAGATTGAGAATATGAATTCTTAATACTTTAAACTCAAAAGATCAACCTTCCAAATAGCATTTTTATAAATGTAATTCCCCAAACAGTCTCAATGCTTTCTAATGGCTTATTGAGATTTTTGAATGATTGGAGTAGCCACCACTGTTAGATCATTAATTGCAGTGGACAAGAATTAGGGATGATGCAGGCAACCACTAGGTACTACTCATGACTCATTCATTTAAAAACATAACTGATATGGATGAAACTAATACTCGTTCTAATAAAATAAATGTTATCTCTGAGAAATTATTGAATCTGATCTCCAAACTGCTCTGTTTTTGCAGAAGATCTTGAAAATTTGCAATCTGTTTGTGTCCATGGGAATGACAGATTCGGGTATCTGATACTGAACTGGAGCCTATCAACAGTTTGATAAATTCTGAAATATAAAAGGAAACACATCTAGTCCACCTTGTTTTAACTCGTCAACTCTGGATCATTTATGATTTCAGGGAACCATTTTCTAGGCAAATACACACTTCTCTGACAAACTCTTTTCAGGCACGTAGTCCTTTGGAAAAAGGTAATGAGAAATGAGATTATAATCCTGACAGTGAATGAAAAAGCAACTTACAATGAAGGCCTGTATGTTTAACAAGTTTTCACTTCATGGCTGTAGAAGAAACATTAGACCACAGCCCAAACCTGTGATTAAGCACCTGGGGTAAGGGCTGTGGCTGGCCTGGGGAGCACAGGCAGATTGTTTGCACCCATGCTCCCCACCTGACTGGAAGGGATGGACCCAGGGTAGGGCTGCCTGGGGCTCATTTAAGGGCCAGCCACAGAGAAAAAAAATAAATACATGCTGTTGCACAGAAATACATATATAAAAAGTTATTTAAATTGCTTAATATAATATAATATTTCCTGCGTAGCCAACAATGATTTGTGACTATATCAAACTTCTCCTCTGCCTCTTATCTGCCTGTAAAACTGCCTTTTTGAGCCATCCCACCTGGTTCTTCATCTCATTACGAATAATACATTGAATTTCACATTATAGGAATTGTATTTACAAATGCAGTCTAACTACATCATCAAATGTGCAGTTCGTAACTTTGCATTTTAGTGTGAGCTAAATGATTGAGGGCACTTGAAAACAACCTTCATTCTCTATGTTACAGACAGCCTGAATTTGACTATCCTCTAAGTCTGTAGATTTGAGCCAAGTACAGGGCTTTACTGCACTATTGACTTTTAAAAACTACTGTCCATTGATCTAATTGGAGAATCTTGATTAAAAATTGATGTGACAATGTGTCCTATTGCCTTCAGTCTGTACATAACACTAGTACTGATGTTATGTCTGCAAAGTTATAGTCATTCATTTTTCAACTACTGTTCAGCAAGTTGTAGCTGAAATTGCAGCTCATCCTTTTAGAGAGAATATCAACAGCAATGAGCAGATACTGATACCATTCCTTTTAATCAGGAGTGACTGGAAACAGACATTGTGAGCAGTGACAAAGTTTGATAACCTGGAAGGTAAAATTTGAGAAAAAAAACCATTGTGCTACTGCTGCTCTTTAAATCAACAATTTTCTAAGGATTTTCTTAATTGGCAAAAAAAATTACTAAAGAAAATCGCTAAAAACTGATTTTAACTACTTTGTTAACTATATCCAAGAATCATGATCACAGTATAATTTTGGGGTTGACTGTTAGCAATATCTCCAAATATATTGTTAAATAGAAAAATAGCAAATGTTACTGAGACAGAAGAAATGGGAAGACAGCTTCTTTTGTCTTTCTTAAATGAGGCTAAGAATCACAAACAAAAATAGAAAGGGTATCAAGTGAAAAGACAGTTACACAGATTATAGCTTGTCTAGACAGCCAGAAGCATGGACAGAAGCACTATGTGCATCCAGATCACCAAACAGAGATAATAGTTGATACAGTCTCTGGGCTGCAGTGATCATGCTCTGATTGAGTTTGTGATCTCAAGGAACATGGGCCTGGCAAAAAGCAAAGTCAGGACTGTGAACTCCAGGCTGTTTAAGGAATCATTGGATGGGACTCCCTAGGAAGCTGTCCTTAGGGACACAGAAATGGAACAGAGCTGGCAAGTCTTTCCAGATGCTTTTCTGAGAGCATACGAGCTCTCCATCTCCCTGCATAAGAAATCAAGCAGAGGAGGCAGGAAACTGGCATGGCTGAGAAAGGACCTTCTGATCAGACTGAGGAATAAGAAGGAAATGTACAGGCAGTGGAAGCAGGGATGTGTGGCTTGCGAAAAGTACAGGGATGCTGTCCAGACATGCAGAGATGGAATCAGGAAAGCCAAGGCACAGATGGAACTGAACTTGGTGAGGGATGTGAAAATTACAAGAGATTCCACTGGTACATTGGTCAGAAGAGACAGGGAAGAGAGATTGTACCACTTCTGATAAACGAAGAGGGAGAATTGGCTTCAGCAGACATGGAGAACGCTGAGGCACTCAATGAGTTCTTTGCCTCAGTCTTCACTGGCAACCAGGCTTCCCATGACTCATGTCCCTGAACCTCCAGATGAGGGTCAGAGAAGCAAAATCCCTCCCACTGTAAGAGCAGAGCAAGTCAGAGACCACCTCATGAGGCTGAATGTGTACATGTTTATGGGGCTGGATGACATGTCTCCCAGGGTTCTGAAGGAAGTGGCTGATGTGATTGTCAAGTCACTGTCCATCATATTTGAAAAGTCATGGCTGTCAGGCAAATTCCCTGGTGACTGGAAAAAGAGAAACATCTCTCCCAATTTTAAGAAAGTTAGGAAGGAAGATCCAGAGAATACAGAGGGGTGAACCTGAAGGTGTTGCACTTGGACTGGGGCAATCTCACATGTGTACAAACTGGGAGAAGAACTCATTGCAGCAGCACTGTGGAGAAGGACTTGGGGGTTTCGGTGGACAAAAAGATTGACACAAGCCAGCAATGTGTGCTTGCAG
>WBMW01004890.1:0-10631 GCA_013396635.1 Penelope pileata
AATGATCCAATGCTGGAATTGTTGCTGTGCGGCTAAACGTGAGGGGTTTGCACGAGAAACAGTTGGTCACTGCTTCAAACTCTCAAAAGAAAAGGAGGGATTGATGCAGTGAGTGTGCATATCCAGCAGAAATGTATCTTTCTAGTGCTGCCATATCTAACTACAGCAGCCATATCGGCTGCCGTATCGGCTGCCATATCGGCTACAGCAGCCGAAGGTTAGTGAAGACAGTGAGGCCAGAGGGAGGCAGCAGATAGTGTCCATGGCAACGACACGAACACAGGTCTGACAAGGAACACAGACTGGTTGGTGGGGCCAGAGGGAGGCAGCAGATAGTGTCCATGGCAACGACACGGGGATGAAGACGATGGTAGTGAAGAAGACTGCCCAACGACTACCGAGAGACCCCTGGAGCTGCCCCACACAACTTCAACACATGCGCAGGAGGACATCAGCATATTTTCATTAGTTCCAGGAATAGTCTTGCCTATGTATAGAGTTCTAGGAAAATGTAGTGTTTATGCATTTCTTTGGAATGGTATATAAGGGAGTGAGTTCTCTAGGGGAGCGCAGCTCTTATGGTGGAGCGATCCCCAGTGCTGCCCAGTGCCGCTAATAAAGGGTTCCTGCTGAAAAGGGAGAATCCTTGCTGTTGAGTCAATTTCTCAGATTCAGGACAATCCCCCCTTGCCCTGCTGCCACCCCTCTGTTGATGCAGCCCAGGATACTGTTGTCCTTCAGGGCCCCAAGCACACACTCCTGGCTCGCATTCAGCTTTTCTTCCACCAGAACCCCCAAGTCCTTTTCAGAAGGGCTGCTCTCCGTAAGTTCCTCTCCCACCCTGTACCCACATCTGAGATTGCTCTGACCCAAGTGTCACACTGTGCACTTGGACTTCTTGAACCTCATTAGGTTCCCATGGGCCCACTTTTCAAGCCTGTCCAGGCAGGTATCCCTTCCTTCTGTCATATTAACTGCGCCACTCAGCTTGGTGTTGTCTGCAAGCTTGCTGAGGATACACTCAATCCCACAGTCTATGTCATTGATAAAGATGTTGACAAGCACCAGTCCCAAAATGGATCCCTGGGGGAGACCACTTGTGTCCAGCCTCTACGAAGGCACAGGGCTGCTGATCACAACCCTCTGGCTGCAACCATCCAACTAATTTTTAATCACCAAATAGTCCACCCTTCAAATCTATATTTCCCCAATTTAGAGACAAGGATGTGGTGTGGGACCATGTCAAAGGCGTTGCACAAATCCAGGAAGACAACATCAGTTGCCGTTCCTCTGTCCACCAGTACTGTCACTCCATCAGAGAAGGCCACCAGATTGGTCAGGCACAATCACAGAATCACAGGGGCTGGAAGGAACCTCTTAGATATCATCAAGTCCAACCTCCCTGCTAAAAGCAGATTCCCTGTAGCAGGTTGCACAGTAAAGTGTCCAGGTGGGTTTAGAATATCACCAGAGGAGACTCCACAATCTCTGGGCAGCTTGTTCCAGTGCTCTGTCATGCTCACAGTAAAGAAGTTCTTCCTCATGTTTGTATGGAACTTTCCGTGTTTCAGTTTTTGTCCATTACCCCTGTCCTGTTGCTGCACACCACGGAAAAGAGCCTGGTGCCATCCATTTGACTCCCATCCTTCAGTTGTTCATAAACAGTGATGAGATCTCTCAGTCTTTTCTCCAGGCTCAACAGTCCCAGGTCACTCAGCCTCTCCTCATATAGGAGATGCTCCAGACCCCTGTTCATCTTTGTGGCCCTCTGCAGAACTATGCTTAGTGAAGGATCTGCCCTTGGTGAAGCTGTGCTGGCTGTCTTGGATCACCTGCTCGTTCCTTGTGTGCCTTAACATGTCATCTAGGAGAATCTGTTCCATGATCTTCCCAGGCACAGAGGTGAGGCTCACAGGCCTGTAGTTCCCTGGGTCTTCCCTTCTCCCGGGGACTTCACCTGACAGCCACAACTTTTCAAATATAACGGAGAGTGGTTTGGCAACCACATCAGCCAGCTCCCTTAGAACCTTGGGTGCACGTTGTCCAGCCCCATGGGCTTGTACACATTCAGCGTCATGAGATTGTCTCAAGATTTGCTCTTCTCTTTCAGTGGGAAGCACTCCACTCTCCTAATCCCCAGATTCAGGAGTCTCCTAGAGTGCTTGCAGCCTGTTGTGTTGCCTTCCCAGCAGATATCTGTGCAGTTGAAATCCCCCATCTGGAAAAGAGCCTGCAAATGCAATGCTTCTTGTAGCTGAAAGCAAGATGCTCCCCCTTGATCAGGTGCCCTGTAGTAGACCCCGATCACCAGATGCCCTTTGTTGGTCTGGCCCCTGATGTTTACCCACAAGCTCCCAACCTGATCATGGCTGATTCTCGGAGGCAGCTCTTTGCAGTCTATCCACTTCTCAACACAGAGGGCAACAACCCCAACCCTCCTGTCCATCTCTTCTGAAAAGCTTGTAGCTCTCGATTGTCATCTTCCAGTTTTGTGATTCATCTCACCATGTTTCTGCGATAGCAATTAGGCCATTATTTTCTACTTGCACTGTGGCTTCCAACTCATCCTGCCTATTTCCCATGCTGCGTGCACTGGTGTAGAGGCACTTCAGCCAGGCTCTCGGCAGCACTACCTTCTTCACGGAGCCCTTCTGAGTTTCTCTGGGACCAATATGAGGTTCTTCTCCTGCTGCTTCCTAAAGTGACAGTGTTCCTCAGCCCTTTTCTGTCACTTAGAAATCCATCCTCTTCCCCCACTGAATGTAGTCTGAAGCTCTGCTTCTCTTTCCCGGTCAGTTGCACCCCATCCGACATCAACATGCCCAGTCTCTTGAAGGTGCATCCAAAATCTTAGTAAAACCCTGATCATGACACCATCCGTGCAGCCATTCATTCAGGTGGTCCATTCTCCCTCTACCCAGGTTCCAGTCACCTACCAGGACGACGGAGAACACTACCTGTACTTCCGATCCCTTCAACATCCTCCCAAAGAACCAACACAGTCTCTTTTAATATTTTGCAGTTTCTTTGTTGCAGCCTCCTGTGACCCAACTTGAAAGAGTAGGAGTGGATATTAGTCCTCTGGCTTATCAGACCCAGTAGCCTATTCTTATGTCCCAAATGTGGGTCCAGGGCAGGCAGTAAACATCTCTAGAGAGCTTATCCAGGTGGCAAATGGGTGCCTCAGCGCCTCTCAGCGAAGCGTCCCCAATTACTAACAGCCTTCTCCTTTTTTTTGGTGGCACTGACTCTGACTTTGGTTCTTGATTGTCCAACTTAACATGGTAGACCCTTCCTGCGTCTGAACCTTTACGCACACCCTCTTCTTCTTCCATCCCCAGAGCTTCATATCTGTTGCTTAGGAGCACTTCAGGGCAAGGGGGAGACTCTTCCTTTTGCTCTGAGCAGAGGAGAAGGTCCCATCTCCCTTGTCTCACATGTTTTTACCGTCTCCTCAAGGTTGAAAGCTAGCTTAGCTTCTTCCCCTTGTAAGGACTTAAGACAGGGCTGTCAGTCTGCTCATGTCACTGCATGACACTACGCACCAGTCTCTCTCTCCGATTCCTGAACGCTAGGCAGCCTGGCAATTTCCTCTCTCAACCTGGCCACTTGCTTGAAAAGTTATTCGAGCTGGGCCCACTTGCACACGACATCCCACTCTGCCCTCAGGCCCTTGAGGGACTTTGAGATTCTGGAGTCCTCCACCACCAAAGCTATGGGCAGCTCTGCCACTCCTCAGGATGTCCATCTGGGTGCATGCGTCAGCCCAGAGAGGTTGTGGTCCTTCCATCTGAATTTCCATCTCAGCCTGACCACTGCTGCAGGTAGTCACCATGTTTGTTTCAATAAAGTGCAGCTCCCTGCTGTTCCCAGAAAAGAGAGAGAACCATCTGCCTTGCTCCTTCCCTACATGCCCCACCTGCACAAGCTGATGTACTGATATGCCTTGTTTGCCATGCTCCCTAGGAGCCGCCTAGGTACATGTGGGGGCCTTACGCCACTACTCCTGGCACTGCCCATGCCACATCAGCTGCTTTCTCGCAAGGACTGCGGACTCCTGGCAGTTCTGGGCAGCTCTCTTCTCATCCTGGGGTCTCCAGCTTTAGACGGTCCCAATCAACTCCCTGCCTTCCCCAGTTCTTAAGAGAATCTTCCCAAACACACCAAGCAAACACATATGCTAGTTTGTTTTTCATTTTATGGATTAAATCATTGCGCAGGTAAAACTCTGTTGAATATAAGGGTTCTGTTTTATACCAGAATGACTGGAGAAAGAAAATCCTCTGCTTATTTAGATGGGAGGTACCTCTGAATTGTCATTTCCCATTAAGAGCATTTAGCACAGCTATATAGTCTTCACTTCCAACTTTGAATAATACTACATTTATAATAATCTAAAAATCAGTCATTCAGAACAGATACAGGAGACATACTTACCCCCCCGATAGGTGGCCTTTGCACTAGAAGTACCAGCTCCACTTCGGATATTTAGAAACTGCTCTGCAACTTGCTTTAAGTCAGAGTGCTTCACACCTGCAATGCAATAGTTTATTCCAAGTAATGTAATATTACCGAAAAACTAAAGCAGTTAAATAAGTTTTTTTTAAATACACTGTAACATTTTACTTTCACAGAAAATTCAAATGCCTACAGCAGTTTTCTTTTATGAATTGCAGTGTCCGTCGAGGAATGTACATACCTATTCCTACAAGAGCCATTCTTGCACTTGTGAAATTGTTCTGTACAAAATGGTGAAGCTGCAACAATAAATTCAAGTTTTAGGTATTTTGTATAAAGAACAAAAAAGCAAGCATGTTCCTGACATGCACTGTTCAGACTTTACACTCCTTAATTAAACAAAATCCAATGCTTCCAACACGAAGTGTCTACAGAACAGTATTTTATACACACTCCAGTGACAGCTACAAAACAGTTTTATACACAAACCTCTGCATTCCATTGACAACCTTACTATCAAAATAGAGCTGATATTAACAACCTTTCTAAATGCAAATGTGAGTTCTGTACTCAATACTGAAAGCCCCAAGGAAACAAGATAAGATAATAAATACTGACTGTACATTTGCTAAACTAATTTTCTCTGTAAAGAATTCTCTGTCCTTGGTTTGGAAACTGAGACAGATTGATAACACAAGAATCTTACCTGCTCAGACGTAATTTTTCCAATTTTATAATCTGGACAGTACAAGGGATTTGCCAGAGCAGTCTTGTAAGCTGCAGCATGCAAGTTTTCCAGCACTCCTAACAGGAACAAAGTTTCAGCAATGATGCTACCCTCAATGAAGATTGCAAATTAATCTAAATGTTACACCAGTGAAACAGAGATTAGTCCACTTTACAGTGTTCATCCACAAGACCTGCAAAAGCAGGATGGTAACAGTCCGATACACATGAAAGTTTCATCTAAATCCTTAGGCAACAATCCGGTCTGTGGACTTCTATTCAGTTGTACCTTATAAAAACTCTGAACAACTTATAAATGCTGAACACTTTTTTGCCTCAACAGCAACATGTAATACAGTCTAGTTTTTGCTCATTTGTGTTTTTTTTTCCTTGGGGGTGTCTGAGAGTGGTGGTGGTATCAGTAAAAAACAGTAACATTGTTACATATGGGCAGCAAAAACTTGTGGATTTACGAAGAATTTGCAAAACAACAGAAAGGCCATACCTATTGACAGGGAAAAGGTGAAAAATAAAACGGTCAGGTGACAGAGCAAAAGTTTTCCTAAGTTTTTGTTTTTAAGATACATATGATCGATGATGCCAATACAGTGGATCAGAAAATACACCTACCAACTTGAGGATTCTGAAACGCAACTGCTTTGTCAACTTTTAATTGTGGTTGAAGATCTGTTACTTCCCATGGTCTGAACTCTGGAGCTGTGGTGACATTAAGAAGGTACTCCATTACTGTATCACTAGGGAAAAAGTTACAAAAGCGTTAAATATGACAGAATTACCACGTATTTCTTTTGAAGTTGAAAAGGACTCAAACCAATCTATAAACAACGTATTAACAGAGTATGTCACCAATGCTAGAGTAGTTATTAGCACTGTTATGTGAAGGATGAGAATTCAGCTTCAGTTCTGCAGCATTCATATGCTTAGTAATATGAATACAGGAGCTGAGTACTAATGCTGTAATTGATCGATTTATTACCAAGACAATAAAGTTGGTATTACCTCTACCTTTTAAAAATGATACCTCTCTGCGTTACTACATAGCAATTTGAATTCTTCAGTTTACAGTGTAGCTGGATACCTACACATAGTCACGCAGGCATTCAACAGAGTAAGTCATTTTCTCTCTTGTTGAGTAAACGCTGGATGAGGAAAAAATACAAAAGGCATTTCAGCAGAGAACAGAGAAAGGTGTGGACTTTCACACATATTCCCTACTGACTGAAGTTTTCAACAAGACATTGGCTAGAACACCAGTTTCACATGACTGTTTAAATGAGTGACAATAGCAGCATTTTAATGCACACACAACACTATAGCACAAATAAACATACCTGAAACTTGTGTCTTAAGTATTCAGGTAATAACAATTGCATTGTGACCATTAGAATTTAGGATACCATGACAATTCAAGGTAAAACAACAAACAAGGCTGAAAAGTAAAATGTGAACAATGGGAATAAATAGCAAACAAGGTAATTTAGAAATTGTTGTGGTTTGACCCTGCAGATAGCTCAGTCCCACACAGTTGTTCGCTCACCCTCTCCCCTCCCGAGTGGGATGGGGGAGAGAATTGAGGAAAAAATATGGTAGAACTCGTGAGTTGGGATACAAGCTATTTACTAAGACAGCAGAGAAAACAAAAGAAATAACAGTACATATATATATATATATATACACAAAGCAAGGGCCCAGCAATCAATGCCCAGCAGCAGCCCCTCCCTCAGCAAACTGCCCTTCCATAAAAATCACATGACGTGATGTGGTATGGAACAGCTCTTTGGCCAGGGTGGGTCAGCTGCCCTGGTCCTGTGCCCTCTCAGTTCCCAGCTCCTTGTGCTCCCCTAACTGCTTTGTTGCGGAACTGAATATGCCCTTGGCTCTGCTCAACACTGTCAGGTGTTGTCAGTTTTGTTTTTCTTCTGGGACCAAAACATAGCTTCATACCAGACACTATGAGAGAAGTAACTTCTGTTAGAAATTAACACAGAAATTATCCCCTCTGGGCAGAAAATATAGTGTCTTTTCCACTTGCTTCAGCACATTTTTTGCGTAGCAAAAAGGCTAGTCTACAGAGTTATTTAAAATACCGCTTTTAACCAAATACTATATAATACAATCTTACTGGATAACTTCCAAGAAACACTGCAGGAAAGCATGGACAGTGAGATTCCTCTTATTTCTCTTAGGTAAGTTTTGTAGGCTTAAAACTCTAACATCACAAAATACACCTACTATCTGAATTGTTCTCAAAATCACAGTAGAAGTGTTATCTATTTACCAACTAAGGGAAAAAAAACGTACCTGCAGACCTCAGTAAGTTTAATCTTCAAGACAAAAAAGAACATTTAAGCTTCCTGTACAAACCATATTTCTTCCAGGTACATATCCACCAACATATTACAATCTTTGATTAAATTTCCTTTTGTCACATAGCTTGCTTCTATCTTACCAATACAAGCTTTATGTGCTGTTACAAACCTTAGGCTACCCCCAACAGCTTCAATGCCACGAGTAATCCTGAAAGAAGATGCTCCTTTCGTAGTCTATTAAAAAAAGAAATAAGAAGGAAAAAGAAAGAACTACTTAACATTACAGCTACTTTAAGAACAGACTTGCCTGATATGGTTCAGTGCTCAGGCAAAGTTAAAACAGTACGTGTTTACCCATTTGTGTAGAAACCACTGTCATGTAAGAAAAGTTGAGCCAGCTTACTGCATCCTTACTCCCAATCATTTCTACCATTCTGGTTTCCCAACATAATTACTCACACAGTTTCTCCTCAGCCCCATTCTATGAGAACGATCCAGGCTTTACTGAATTTTTAAAAGGATTGTTTAACTCAGATAACCCAGCCAGGACAAGGAAAGCCTACACATGCTATTACATTATAAGATGTCTGGGGAAAGTAACTTCTGGCAATGACTAGGAGGTAATAAGCAGCTGAGATGATGTATTTTGTGCCTGAAACTGAAGTGTATTGAACTCATCTAACAGCAAAGGTGTGTGAGTAGCACTGCTCGGCTCTTAAGCATCTTTGCCTGGCTGGTGTGCAAGTATCTGCAACTACAGCCAGAGAGCAATTCAGATAAACAGGAACAAGGGGAACAGCCACAGGGGTCAAGCCCATGGGCCACCTAAGCCCAACACTGCAAACTGGACAGTGGCAGCAGAAGAGATGGTTTCAATACAGCATCTCATAATCCATACAATAGTATTTCTGCAGAACCTACAGCTGTATGTTCCTTCCTGTTCCTTTTAGGAACTGTTTAAGAACCTGCTGATACGTATTCGCCTCTACAGTGCCCTATATAACTGAAGCTAGACATAAAATAGGAAAGAATAAAAAAGGAAGTTACAAATATTGGTGACACCTGTAAGGAAAACTATTTGGAAACATTCTATACACACACACAAACACACGCTTGAGTCTGTGTCATACATTCAAATTATCTTTTACTGAAGCTTAAGTTAAATGAGCTATACACATAGTTTGATTTAGGTGTACTATGTATGCAGTTATAGATACCACAAGTGAGCACAGTTCTAAATAAATATCATGGTCTGTCCTCCAGGAAGCAATGGCATTTCTCCTGCATTTAAGCCTGGTAACCAGCAATTAATGTACATTCTTTTGAACATCGTACAATCACTTGCATTACACACAGCTTTTTGTTGTCATAAATCTTCCACTACTTCATCCACTGCCAAAAACAGTAACAGAGAATAAATACCTACCAAAGTAGATGCAAGACGAAGCAAGTGAGCAGTTCCCAAGTTACCAGTGGTTTCATATCTGCTGCCTGCTTTAATGAACACACCAATTCTTGATGCTGGAGAAAAGTTCTCCAGAGATGCAATAACTAAGCCATTGGGTAATTTTGTGATCTGTATTAAAAATAAAATTTGGTTTACCGATGCATTAAAAATACTGCCATAGTTCTGCTTTAACCGACCTAAAAAAAAAAAAAAAAAGATAAAAAGAAAAAACAAAATACCAGTGTTCATACTGACCTCCAGATCCTCAGACTCTGGAGATAATTTCACTCGTTGTGCAGCTGCTGATGCTGCAACTTTAGGAGCTACTTTAAGTGAGTACAGTCTCTTCTAGAGGAGAAAGCATAAGAAAATGGATTTTCTGTATTAGTTAATTACATGTTAAACTACACACCAACGAAGCAATACAATAAACAACTTCAGATCACAGAGTAAAAACTGATTCCCCTTTGATTCCTCTGATCACTTTTACATTACTGTTGAAACCTGCGCAATGATTTAAATGAAGGCTCAAAAAATAGCGCTGTAGGAAAGCTACATTTTCCTTTTTGTTGCTGGGTAGTAAGCATCTCCACTGATACTACATAATCTCTACAAACACTGTCCAGGGATTATCTGAACAAAGCGCTACTGCAATCCCCATACACGCTGCAGGTAACTTCATGTGTTAGGTACAGGCAGTACGACCCAGAGCCAGGATATCCACTGAGCCACACTGACCACTGCACAGAGAGGACACGTATGCAGAGCAGTGATCAGAAGCAGCCTGCAAACCAAAGGGGGAACATCACCAGAGCCTTCTCTTTGGCAGCCAGCAATAGCAGCACTAATATCAATTACAAATCTGAAATGCTATTCCCCTCTGCCCCTTTAGGAATTTTTTTTATATCTGTAAATTAAATGTGTTTATTGCTGTTTTCAAATCAAAAAGAGAAGGTGACATCCCCTTACATCTCAAGGGAAAACCAGGCAGATAGAACTGTGGCAGTCGGCAGCAGGAACGGCAGTGCCGGAACACCCTTTGCTTTGCCACAGACATTGCTTGATGCATTTCAAGTGTAGGGAAAACCACTCCCACCCCTCACCTTGAATTTGTTCAGGTATCTAATTTTAATCTCTGCACCTTTCTATTCGTTAACCAGCAGTTCTTGGCTACAGCTGACTTCCAAGCGCTGCGGCTCAGGGGCTGTCCGCTGCTCTGGAGAGGCGACGTTCCCCGCAGCGGCCCCGCATCCCCCACAGGCGCTGTGCGGCACAGCCCCAGCGCCCCGAGCCGCGCCAGGCCCCAGCTCCCAAGGGCACCGTCTTAGCAGCAAGGCCCGAGGCCGGGTCGCTGCCCGAGAAAAGGGCCCAATTCGGCCGCTCCCCGCACAGCCCGAGCCCAGGCCCNCCGCCTCCCGCCACCAGGGCCCAGACGGGTTCCCCAGCCCCGGCCTCCGTCCCCCGCCGGCGCTCCGTTTCCCCCGGCGCTCACCGGGAGGCAGCGCTCGGCCAGCGAGAAGCCCCTCATCGTCCCGCTCCCTTCCGCAGCGCCGCACCCCTAGGAGAACGAGATGGCTTCCCCGAGAAAGACCCCGCCTTCCCGGCGTGCCCCGCGCCAGCCGCGGCCCTGCAGCAGCCGAACGCCGGACCCCTACCGCCCGCACGCAGAA
>WBMW01004890.1:20657-39858 GCA_013396635.1 Penelope pileata
CGTGTCGACTGCACCACACAGCTTGGCATCATCTGCAAACTTGCTGAGGGTGCATTCGATCCCACTGTCCACGTCGCTGACAAAGATGTTAAACAGCACTGGTCCCAGTACCGATCCCTGAGGAACACCACTCGTCACTGGTCTCCATTCAGACATTGGGCCATTGACCGCCACTCTCTGAGTGCGGCCATCCAGCCAGTTCCTTATCCAGCGAGTGGTTCGTCCATCAAACCCGTGTTTATCCAATTTATCAACCAGCCCCAGCTCTCAGCCTGTCTTCATAGGGGAGATGTTGTATCTTCACTTCCAGTCCCTGACAGTCCCCCATCTCATCGAGGCCCTGGAACATGTCCAGAGCAGGGCAACAAAACTGGTGAGGGGTCTGGAGCACAAGTCTGATGAGAAGCGGCTGAGGGAGCTGGGATTGTTCAGTCTGGAGAAGAGGAGGCTCAGGGGAGACAGCATCACACCCTACAACTTCCTGAAGGGAGGTTGTGGTGAGGAGGGAGTTGGCTTCTTCTCTCGAATAACCAATGATAAGACTCAAGGAAATGGTGACAAGGTGCATCATGAGAGATTCAGGTTAGATGTAAGGAAAAATTTCTTCTCCAAAAGAGCGGTCAGGCACTGGAACGGCCTGCCCGGGGAGGTGGTGGAGTCACCGTCCCTGGTGGTGTTCAAGAAGCGTCTGGATGAGGTGCTAAGGGATGTGGTTTAGTAGTTTAGTGGGAAATATTGGATGGTTGGACTAGATGATCTTGTAGGTCCTTTCCAACCTGATGTTTCTATGATTCTTTATTTCAGGCCCAATTAGTTTTCATTTAAGAGCATATTCCTGAGTGGGACTTCTGTATGAAGAGTGATCCCTTTCCTTCAGTTAGATTTTTTTTTTTTCCCATAAAAGACCTGACTGAGGAAGACTCAGCACAAAAAATGAGAGCTACTAATGTGTACGTTGTAACAGGGAGGCAATAGTACTTAAGACCTCCTTTACTACATTCCTGTCTGGGTTTTTGCCACTTTCTTGTTGCAAAGAGTCACTCAAAATGTGAGCACTAAAAATGTTTTGATTTAACTTTTCTCTATATTGTTAGGAGACTTTCTTATTAATCTATGGTGTTTGCAAGTTCTTTTCTAAGTTTCTTGAAGACTGGAACAATGCTAACTGACTTCAGTCAGATAAACGTGAAGTATACAGGCAAATATATTCAATTTGATTGTACCGTGCGTAATTTGTAATAATTCTTCTATCCCAGTAGGTATTAGCAGGAATTTCTATGATCCTTCCTTGGCAGAGGAACCCAGTAATGTTCTACAGAAGGAAAAGTTGAAGTTTTGTGCTGTTATGCAATGGCTTTACAGAAGATTAAGCGTCTGCTGAAAAAGAGCCATTGTCCTGGAAACAATTTCCTGTCTTGAGCTAGAGTTGTGCCTTGTGAAATTTTATTTCTACTTAGATATTGTTTCATGTAGGTTGTTAAGCCTTCCTCCATCCTGCGGAGTATTGGATGGTATGGTCATTTTGTAATGATGCTGGTAGAATTCAATGGGGAAAGAAGGAAGTTAGGAGCATTTAGCGTTAAAGCCCTTGATGGTGAGCAAGTGACTATCGAAGAGGTTAATGAGTGCAGGTATGTTGTAAGTAATACTCCAAACTGTAAGCTTGGTGTAAATTAGTTGGGGAAAGGTAGTAAACCGCAGAGTCTGTAACTTGCAGTTTTGGCATGGGTGGGTACCAGACCAGTAAATGAATAGGGCCAAAGGATGTGCTCACAGGGATAAAAATGTAACTTCACTGTTCTCACTTGTATCAGTAGAGACAAGAGCAGACACTTCTCTATTGGCTTTTGCATTTTTTAATTATAGCAATGTTACCCTTGTGTTTTTAGGTGTTTTTTCCTTTGTATCATTTGTATAGCATTCAGAAATATGTTTTGGCTAAGCCTGTTACTTCAGTGGCAGAACTCCACTAGCAGGAGAATAATGTGCCAGCCATAGATATGGAAACTTGTGGTTAACATTTACGGTAATGTTATCCCAGTTCTGTGTCTATATAGAGCAAGGTTTTGTAAGGTGAGGCATATTGTTTGGGAAGACAAGTACAGTTTATTTTCACATGTACTCTTCTACAGACTGTGAACTTTAGAAAGTAGAGCCAGTCCATCTTCAGACTTGAAGTCTGAGAACGCTAGTTTTCATACTCATTGGCAAAAGGAGTTTTTGGGAGCCTGGCTTCAGTGTTTTACCTCTGAATTTCTGAAGAGGATTCAATTCAATGGGAATTGCTTGGATGTTGTCTTTAGATTTGTTTTTTTTCTTTTTTTTTGGGTGGGAGGGGAGGGAGTGGGATAACAGGCTTAATTTGTATTTGCTTTTCTTACTAATTAATATCAAGAAAAGAAACGGTGTAACTTGCTTTTATGTTAAAATTAAATAACTTCTGCTATTTTTCTTTGACTTTCATTTTGTTGTCCGTTGCTTTTGCAGTGATTGCTGTTGCAAATGTGATCACTGAATGTAAAGGGGAAAAACAGGCTGCTCTGCTCCACTGTGCTGATCAGTTTTGCAGTCATTATCCTGCATTGCACGCTCCCCCCTCCTGATGTTTGTCCAGAAAGAAAGAACATCTTCTAGTTGTTAGAGCTGTGTTCATATGAGATGTGGTTTTACAGTTTGGGTTTGGATAGAATTGTAACATTGCACATGATAAATGTGCATTTCAGCTGGAGAGACTACTATACAAATGTTACTAAGAAGTAAGACCAAGGATTCACTAATTTAAATTACCGAGGGAAAAAAACAAACAAAGGAAGCCAGTTGATTATTACTGGATTTCAGTAAAGCTTTCAGTACTGTTTCTCACAGTATCCTTCTGGACAGAATGTCCAGTGTACAACTAGGCAAACAAACTGTGATAGGTATGCATTGGTGGGTCAGGCACAAAGGGTTATAGTAAATGGGGTTACATCAGGCTGGCAGCCGGTCACTGGTGGGGTTCCCCAGGGCACCGTTGTAGGGCCAGCTCTCTGTAATGTTTCCGTAAGTGACCTGGATGTAGGACTAGAAGGTGTTTTGAGCAAGTTTGCTGATTGTTCTAAATTAAGAAGAGCTGTTGACTCAGAGGGTGGAGAGGCCTTGCAGAAAGGTCTAGACAAATTAGAGCTGGGCAACCACCAGCTGCACACAACTCAACAAGAGCAAGTGCAGGACTCTGCGCCTGGGGAGGGGCAAACCTGGCTATACATATAGTCTGGGGGATGAGAGGCTGGAGAGCAGTCCTGCTGCGAGGGATCTAGGGGTCATGTTTGACTGCAAGTTGAATGTGAGTCAGCAGCCTGTGCAGGCAGACAGGAAGGCCAAACATGTGGCACTGCTGGGTGAGGGAAGGGATTGTCCTATTCTGCACTGATGGGGTCTCACCTTAAGCACTGTGCAGTTTTGAGCATCACAGTGCAAAAAGGACATAAAACAATTAGAGCCTCCAAAGGAGGGCTACAAAGATGGTGAAGGGTCCAGAGGGGAAGATGGATGAGGAGCTCTGAGGCCTTGTGGTTTGTCTGGCCCAGAGCAGAGGAGGCTGAGGGGAGGCCTCACAGCGGCCTGCAGCCCCTCATAGGGAACGGAGGGGCGGTGCTGAGCTCCGCTCTGGGGATGGCAACAGGGCCTGAGGGAACCGCACGGAGCTGTGTTGGGGGGTTCAGGTTGGGTATCGGGGAAAGATTCTTGCCCAAGGAGGGGGTGGTCAGGCACTGGAACAGGCTCCCCAGGGAAGTGGTCACAGCACTGAGCTTGCTGGAGTTCAAAAAGCACCTGGACAATGCTCTCAGATGTATGGTCTGATCTTTTGGGTAGTCCTGTGCGGTGCCGGGAACCTTATGGGTCCCTTCCAATTTGAGCTATTTTATGATTCTGTAAAAACTTCCAAATTATTTAAAAAAAAGTTGATGGAAAAATGATGGGGAAGTAAGAAAACACAAGTGGGGAAAAAGAAATGAATTGTGAGTAATCTTTTTTTCCTCCTCTATTGTTCCACATCGTTGTTTTATACCAGAGGCCAATTTCCAGGACCATACTGCAGGAAAATGGCTATGTCTATCTTACCACCCCTACCTCACTCCCCCCAAGAAATTTGAAAGGGTAGATATATTGGGGTTTACTCAGCTGCTTGAAAATAAGTGTCATGTGAGATTCTCTAGACCTTTCTGTTCAGCCTCTGGATGCAGGTCCAGAAGGACAAGGGGCTGTAGATCTCATGTTGTATCTGCCAGCTCCACAGAGTTACTGTACGTACCTAGGGACATACCAGAACATTTGATGCTTGGGGCAACTGAACAGAATGACTTATGTGCAGATAGTCCAAGCTGTTTTCTCTGGTTGTCAGAGGTCTCAGCACTTAAGCAGTCTTACAGGTGAATATATAGGAAGACAGATTTTCAGTGCAGTTTAGAGATACAGCCTCGTGATCCTAACATGTAACTTCTTCAGGTGCCTTTGTTTGGCTCCAGTTAGCAACAGGCACCTGCATGGTCTGCAGAATTTTGGAAAATATTTCTGTGGATAAAAGGATGTAGTCTAGTTGTTTAAAACCTGGCCTGAAAAGATGTGTTATGCTCACTGTCATGTGCAAGCCTTTAGAATCTCAGCCTTTTATGCTAGGTTTGTTCAGGCTGTTCTGCTGCAGGATGGGGAAATTGTGATGAGGCTGGGCTTACTGCTGCTGAAAGGGATGGCAGGCACCTCCCTGTGCCTCTGCAGCTGAGAGCAGTGTGGGGACAAGTCTGGCTCACCAGTGGTGACATAGGTGTCTTGGCAATGGGACTATGGCTCTCCTGCTATCCTTGGCCATTCTCATCTGCAAGGAGTGGTTTGTTTCCCCTTTGCCAAGAACTAATTCTGCCTTGTGCTCTGGCCAGCAGTGCAGTGGGTCCTGCTGAACCACACAGAACACTTCAATGGCTGTTTTTGTGTTTGCAGTCAGCTCCTGCCAGGACGGCAGTGGTGGTGCCACTGAAGCTGCTCTGTGATAATGGCAGCCATGGATCGGGCGGTGTGGTGGGGCATTCTGGGCAGCCACAAGCATTTCTTTGGGCAGGTAAATGGAGGGGCTGACGGGGTGGGGAGAGTGCTAGTTCTAAAGGATACCTGAGGTACATTGCAAAATGGCGATAGGGCTTCACAGGCAGATCAGGGTGGGGAATGGGGTTATTGGCCAAGTCATGCCAAGTGCCCTGCACTTTTACATCAGTTATGTGGCTGAGAATGACCAGACTTGACCCTTCAAAATCTACTTGTCATACACCTTCAAATATCTAAGGTTCACCGTTTGCTTATTGCTTTGTTAAACATTTGAGAGGTTCTTAGCCAAAACTGAAACAACCTGGCAGGTTAAAAACACAGAATGGGAGAGGCTGTCTGATGTTGTTACTGTGCAGGACACAGCTATCGTTCAAGGCTGCACAGCACAGGATTTTGATGTGACTGCTTAGCAGAAGAAAATATCAACATGCTGAAGTACAGGAACCCAAGGAGAAAAAATGCAGTGTTAAGTTCAACGAAGGAAAAGAAATGTACAAGTCAAAGCAAGTGGAACGTGCAGAAAGAAGGGAGCATGAAAAGTAGATTACTAACTAGGATTAGTGTCCATAAAAGCAGTGTACTCTGAAGGAAAAAAAATCTAGCTTTCCAGCTATGAAATGAGCTTTTAAGACAAAAGTCTTGTTAATAGTTGTGCCCTTAAAACCTCAGATCTTAGCTTAGTACAGCTACTACAGAAGCCTCTCTAGATTCATAAAGCTCAACAGGAATGATTGATTAATATCAGATAGTGCTGACTTCCCAAGGGAACAGGTCCAAGGCAAATGAAGAGAAGCCTGATATGAATGCCTCCAGGTGGACTGTAAAGAGCAGGAGCTTCCACAGAAACGCTGTATCATTTTTTGCTCTCCATGAGCTGGATGTGCATGTACCCGATTATATGCAGTTTTCAGGCTGAGGCTGACAATGCTTAATAGAAAACGTTGTGTGGAAGAGTTCTGGTTTATGGGGAAAATGCACCCTGTAGGATCCAAGCTGATGACACAAAACAGATAAAAATGTTGAAAGTAAACCTCAGCCTCTTATAGTTAAAAGTATTACATCCTGATGCCATTTAGGAAATAATGGGTGCTGGCAACTGGGCCCAGTCTAGTGAGACAAGAAAAGAATGTGCAACTCACATCAAACATCTCTTGGCAAGGTATTTCATATATTTTAAAGTAATATCAATACGGTAGCAAGAAACTTGGCTGACAACACAAAGCTTGTTGTAAAATACTCTTACATTAATTCAGAAGCTATAAGAATCAATAAGCCATAGCTGAAATCAAGGTCCAGATTTTATTTCTAATATACCATCAGTATCAAGAAGAGCAGCTTGTAGCGATCTAACAAGTGAATGGAGAAAACTTAAAGCTCTCAAGCTTTGGGAAGGTTCTTTGTGCTGTGGTTTTGGAGAAAAATGGAAGGGTTTTACTATTAGGAATGATGTGTGTCTGGCCTTCACTAATATTTTAAGTTATTCAAACCAAAAGAAATCCAATTCCCATAAACAGGGAGAAAAAGCTTTGAATCTAGAGCTTTTTGGTTTTTACCTTCATGATCTTTCTTTCTGGCAGAATGTACTTGAATTAACATCCTGTGTACCGTGGCCATCTATCTGGAGAGAAAAATCTTTGGCCTTGATGTACATCCTAAACCAATTGGTGACCTCTTTGCCTTTTGCTTTAGCAGGAGTCTGAAAAGAATTGCATGCTAATTTGAAACGGAAAAAGATAATCAGTGTGCAGGTTCCAGCAACAGGTACATTGATTTATAAGCAAGTATCTGTAGTCTTTCCAGGGTTCTTGAGCACCTGTTTTCTCTTATTCACAGCATTCAGGACTTTCTTTCTTGGCCCCAGTTCTATCTGAATGCTCTGAAGATCTTCATCAGAACATAGCATCAGGGCATCTAAATCAATTTTTTCCCTCATGAAGACTGGAAGAAACTCATTCAGCATCTGTGATGCCAGAAACACTTCAAGGGGTGTGTTCTCTGATTCTTCATCATCCCAAATGAGTTCCTCCTCCTGCCAAGGAATATCAGCACCATTTTCAGCATCATCTTCTGTGCCATTCTCAGCATTTTCATTCTGAAAGAGCTCACTGGACATTTTAAAGCTTATACTTTCTTTCTCAGAAGACACACTTCCAGGATTTACATCTGCAGCCAAATTCCTTCCAAATACAATCTTGCCAAGACCTGGCCGCTTGAAAATCGAGAGCTGGCTGTCATTGTCATTCAGTAATTCATCCTCCTCTCTCTCATCAAATAAATGCATCACACTTCTATTTCTGTCATCTGTTTGGCCATTGCTTTGTGTTTCCTGGCTTCTTGTGCTACCAGCTGTCTTTTTTGCCTTCAGTTTGAAGGTATCTTTCAGATTTTTGGAGAAAGGAGCTGCTGTATTTGAAGTGAAGAGACTAGGCATCTTTACCCTGGAGTGTGTCCCTTTGGAAGAAGTTACTGTGCCAACCTTTTCTTTCATATAGTTCCTGTTCATTTCATGCTGATGTTTCTCTTGCCGCTTCTCACATTCTCTGATTTGTTTCTCCATGTTCCTCTGGGCCTGGGCTTTCTGTTTAGAGACCTTTTTTGGATTCAGCACATTCTGCTCTGTGGCAGCTTTGTCGAGGATTCTGACGCATTCATGGCGATCTCTGCTGGCAGCCACATCCAGGGGTGTGCGGAGGTCATTGTCCAGAGCAAATATATTGGCACCAAAGTTGATCAGAAAAGAAACACAGTGGATGTGACCATTGCAAGCAGCGTGATGGAGAGGGGTGTTCCCCCAGATGTCACATTTGTCTGGATCACCTCTGAGAAGGAAAATAGCATAGAGTGAGCTGGATGTACCCGAGGATAACACTGCAGTGGAACAGAACAGATATTAAATGTTTACCTCAGCTCTGCTAAGAGGAGTATAGTCTAATGAAAATGAGTCAGCTTAGCTCTGTTCTGGAGACTGGTGGTGCACTCTTTCCCCTGAGCACTAAATTTCACTGCCTGTGTGGCATAAGCTCTAATTCCTGTTTGTCTACGAATCAGACAAGCTCTTTGGGGCTGAGGGTGCCTGCCGATCCCTATAATGAACAGGAGTGTTTCTTTCCTGTTATCGTAGGGTCTGTCAGAGCTGCTGGCATGGCTTTGCTTGCTCCCTGCTGGTCTCATCTGCCTCCTGCAATGGGACAGAAGTAAGCAGGCAAGGGTAGCTCTAACTGCTCTGCTGCTAACTTTGCTCAAAGCAAGCTTAGGCTTTGATTTATGCTCATTGGAATTGATGGCAAAATTATTTCAATAGCTTTGGGGCAGAATATTTTAAAGGCTTTTTCTGACTTAACGTTTGCATGTCAAAAACAGAGATGGTATTAGGAAGATTCTTCACTGATCACAGTGAAGCATATTTGAAGTGCCCATGCAGTGCTTTTTTTGGTAGGTAATAGGTAAATAGGTAAAACTCAGATAAATGCTAATAGTTTTCTTCAGCTCTTTTGTTCTCCATAAGCTTCTTTGGTCATGGGGTTTGGAAAGCAGAAGTTAATTTGAAAGTAAAGAAAAACACCTATTTTCAACAAAATTTTAAGCCAGTGAAAATTATTGCTTTCCTTTTAAGTCTTGCATTGACTCCACAGTGAGCTGCTGTCTGCAGACTAGGACTAGCTTGAAACTTCGTTCGTATTTGGTGGGAACAGCGTGAGCCATGGTTCAAATCAGAACCTGAGTCATCTGTGACCAACAATTTAGGCAGCCAAAGTATTGCAAAGCCTGTAAATAATTTCAGAGCTGATGGCAAAATTTTCAGACACTCTGGGGAGTTTAAGCATTTCAATGGCTTGGAGATCTGTTCCATGGCAATTGTGCCATGGATGATGCTGTCACACAATCTCCTTCAGGTATTGATCTCTTGCTTTGAGTATCTCTGAAAGAAAAACACTGACATTGGCTGAGAGCATCCTCCAGCCCAAAATGCCAGAGGTGAAGGGGAAACTGTGGGCTGTGTACAACTGAGGCAAGCAGCTGTTTGTGTTGAGAAAGAAGAGCAGGCCATGCCACAAGAGCACAGGCATTTCTACAGGGAGGTGGCAGCTGAGGATCAAAGTTTTTCTGCTTAGACATATGGAAACTGTGTGTATATATTTGTGCTTTTGTGGCTGTGCCCTGGGGAGCTGCCTGGCTGCAGCAGAGCATGCTAGACTCCTTAATTCCCACATTAAGAACCAGGCTGCATTATCCAGAGCCTCGGAAGGGCTAGGCTGTCCATCCTCCCCCAGGTCCTTTCAGAGTTGTTTGTGGTCTCTTTTCCCTCTGGAGCCTGCAGCCTTTGAGTCACAAACTCAAACATTCACAAACTAGAGTGTTGATTCCCAGCTCCATGGGACTTCGGGTAAGGTTTTATGTCTACTTTGGCTTCTCATACTCTTCTTTTCTTGCTTTCCCAAGCATCAAGAAAGAAGCAGATTTGCTGCTTAGTCTTACCTCCAGCCATGTGCCCACAAAGCATGAAAAACAGCTCTTAGTGCCTGGAAAGAAAAACTCCTTCAAGAGGAAAGGGCTTATTGATAATATTGATACATTTTCCAGGGACTGAATGTGTTGCAGGCTTCAAGTTCTAAAATCTGCAACCACTCCTCCAGTGGAAACCATCCTGTATCTCAGTGTCTTTGTCAGGAAACCTTTTTGCTTCAAGGAAAGGATGAATTTGTTAAAAAAAAAAAAAAAAAAAACCAAGAAAACATTGCCTTACTGCAGAACAGATTGAACATCTTCCAAAACTCAGCTTCTGCCAAGAAAACTACAGCCATATCTCTGACAGCTCCAGCCTACTGATTGTGTCAAGAAATGTTGGCTTTAAATAGCAATTAATGTATAAGTTTGAAAGTATTGAGGGCAATACTATCCCAGATTTGTCCTCTACCAAGAAAAATACTTAGAAATACATTAAATAACAAATACTTAGGAATTCTGATCATTGTGCAACCTGCTGTGACTTCTGTGAGCACATATGGTAAAAGACATTTTTAACTCATGTTTTGAAAAGATTACATAGTTATTTGTTCCCTAGGTGGTCATTCTGTCTTCTAGGTATTCAGAGACAAACCTTTATTGACTCTAGACATTTTCTTGGAGCTGCCTCAATTATACAAGTGGAAAAACTGCTAGTTAATTTTTGTTTCTTGTGGACACACAGCCATAACAATAGAGTCCAAGGGTCTTTTTTTATTGTGCTATCACAGCCACACCTGAGCTGAATGAGCTTAAAAGCAAATCTGCGACAAATCTATTTGTATTTTATATTTTCAAATCTATTTTTATGAAAAGAAAACTAAATACATCCAAATAGTTATTCAACTTTTCCCTCCAGTCTTCTTTGAAACATTAAGATTGAAAATACAGGTCAAATTTATCTTCATCTCATCCCAGAATGAAAATTTTATTTACTGTATTTCTCTTCCATTAAATCTTGCTAGAGAGCTACAGCTTAAAATGTAAGCTCCAGAAAGAACACTGAAGTGATATGGGGTGATATGGGGAGGCAATGGCCTTTTCAATAACAACTTTCATGTCATACACAAGTAATAACAAAGAGATTATTGTTAGGAAAAAAAAAAAAACCTGTAGAAAACCTTTTTTTTCTTTTTCAGTTTGCAAGGATCCTACCCAAGCTTCTGACACAGTATTACCAAGTCGGTATTTTTAGCATGATGGTAGTTTTTAATGCTATAAAAAGCAGAGAAATAGCAATTATAGATGTTAGTGTCCCAAAACTATCGGCTGTGACTTGACTATGAAAAGCATTAAATATTAACTGGTGTCTACTACCTGCACTTTAGGAAGCAAATGAGATAGATTTTTTTTGCTAAAGCTGTTTCAGACAAGGCATTTGCCTTTAGAGCCAATTCCAAAGATATACTTCCATGAAAAGCTGTCAGCCAACTTCTCTTCCATTAGAGTGAACTTCACCAGCCCCACGTACAGGCCTGTTCATAGATTCCGGGCCTAAACCCATGTGAATGAAGAGAAACATTTTTTGACAATGCATTTAAAGAAATAACCAGGATTTTGGCGGTTATTTTGAGTCCGGCATTATATTATATTGTTATATTATTGGAAATCAGTGCTATTTGTAGTTTTGAGCCACAAGCTTTAAGAAATGGAAGCTGATTCGCTTACCCCCTCCGGCATATAACTTCCAGAGCTTCTAGATACCCATGATATGCTGCCAGAAGGGTGGGGGTCATCCCATCTTCATCTGAAGTATTGAGATCTTTTCGAGTGGCTTCTTTCAAGAGGTCCAAATTGCCATCAGCTGCTGCTTTGTGATACCGGCTTGACATTTTCAGTAACTTCTGGTTTCCGGAAGAAGCTCTGACCAAAATCCAGGCTGCACAGCTGCACATTACAGGGATAGTCCATTAATGATTACAAGCTGTGACATCACCTTGAGGGTGGATATGAGGAGGCAAAGTTCTCTCTAGCACCCAAGTGGAGCTCTGTCATAAGACAGGGGTGTGCTTAGTGCTTTCGTTTCCTGAGAGGTGGCTCTGCTGCTTGCCATTCATGGCATAGTTAGCTATTTAAATTCAGAACAGATTCATTAATCTTTTTGGTGTCTCGGCTGCTTTTGCTGAATGTTTTTATTCCAGGAAAACTGACTTCGATGGGAGCTTTGCCATTGATGTCAATGAGACCAGATTTCACACTAAGTAATAATGAATCCTCAAGTTTTCACAGGCTGAAATACTGTGCAAGCTATTACCTTCATCAGAGAAGCCTTTTGTAACCTGGTGTCTATTTGAGTAAATGTGTTTAGAAACAAGCCTCTCCCCGTGCCAACACAGCTGCATCGATGGGGCCACTGGGCATGCACAGGCAGATGTGTGTGGCAGTGCCTGTCAGGGCTGGCAGTGTTCAGTCACAAGTGGCCGGCGGGTCCACAAGGCACAACAGTCAGAACCGCTGTCTGATGTCTGACCCTTTTAACTTCGAATTCCATTTCATCAGGGGATCTTAACATATTTGGCAAATGTAAATTCACCTATCTGATATTGTAATGTCTATTTTTGGATGTAGGTGAATATATTTGAATCACAGAATTGCAGGGGTTGGAAGGGACCTCGAGAGATCATCGAGCCCAACCCCCCTGCCAAAGCAGTTCCCTACAGCAGGTCACACAGGTAGGCATCCAGGNAGGATCACCTCCCTCGACCTGCTGGCCATGCTCTTCTTAATGCACCCCAGGATCCCGTTGGCCTTCTTGGCCACCAGGGCACACTGCTGGCTCATGGCCAACCTGTTGTCCACTGGGACCCTCTGGTCCTTCTGGGTGGCCAGAGCTCCTTTCCAGCAGGTCAGCCCCTAACCACTCACTGAATGTCAATACAGCCTTCTGGTGTGTCAGCCACTCCTTCCAGCTTCATGTTGTCAGCAAACTTGCTGAGGGTGGACATCCAGGTACTTGATGAAGATGTTGAACAAGACCAGACCCAGCGCCGACCCCTGGGGAACAACTGCTAGTTACAGGCCTTCAACTAGATTTTGTGCCACTGGTCACAGCCCTCTGAGCTCTGCCAGTCAGCTGGTCCTCAGCCCACCTCACTGTTCACTCATCTATCCCACAATTCCTCAGCTTCATTATCAGGATGTCTTGAGAGACAGTATCAGACGCCTTCCTGAAGTCAAGGTAGACAACATCTTCTGCTCTCTCCCTATCTACCCAGCCAGTTATAGAAAGCTACCAGGTTAGCTGAGCACAATTTCCCCATGGTAAATCCATGCTGATTAATCCTGATAACCTTTTTCTCTTCCAATTGCTTGGAGATGGCATTCCGGAACAAGGGTTCCATCACCTTTCCAGGGACAGAGGTGAGGCTGACTGGCCTGTAGTTTCCCAGATCGTCCTTCTTGCCCTTTTTTAAGACCAGAGTGACATGGGCTATCTTCCAGTCTTCAGGCACCTCTCCCGTTCTCCAAGGCCTGTCAAAGATGATAGAGAGCAGTTCAGCAATCACCTCTGTCAGCTCCCTCAGCACATGTAGGTGCGTACCATCGGGGCCCATGGATTTGTGTGCATTGATTTTGGCTAGACGCTCTCTGACCATAACCTCCTCACTCAAAGGGAAGCCTTCAGTTCTCTATACTCTCTCTTACCTCCAGGGTCCAGGATTCCCAAGGGAATCTTTGTAGTAAAGACCGAAGCAAAGAAGGCGTTCAGTATCTCTGCCTTGTCAGCATCCTGCTACCAGGGCACCCACCTCATTTAGTATCAGACCCACATTTTCTCTATTCTTCCTTATACAGTTGACATACTTAAAAAAACCTTCCGTGTTATCCTTTACCTCCTTTGCTAGATTTAATTCCAAGTGGGCCTTAGCCTTTCTTGTTGCATCCCTACAGGCCCTGACAACATTTCTATATTCTTCCTAAGTGGACATGCCCTTTTTCCACATTTTGTGGATCTTCTTCTTCCCTTCAAGTTTGTCCATAAGCTTCTTGCTCATCCATGCAGGTCTCGTGCCACCTTTCCCTGATTTCTTACTCTTAGGGATGCACACCAATCCTGAGCTTGGAAGAAGTGGTGTTTAAGCATTGACTAGCTCTCACGGGTCCCCTCACATTCTCACACTCTAGCCCATGGGGTGCCTCCAAGTAGGTTCTAGAAGAGGTAAAAGTTGGCTTTCCTGAAGTCCAGGGCTGCAATCCTACTTGTTGCTTTGCTTCTTCCACTCAAGATCCTCAACTCCACCATCTCATGGTCAGTGCATCCCAAGCTGTCCCCAACCTTCACATCCCTAACTAGCCCTTCCTTGTTAGTAAGAACAAGGTCCAATAGCACACCCCTCCTCATTGGCTCCCCTACCACCTGCATCAGAAAATTGTCTTCAGTGCATTGCAGGAACCATCTGGACCGTGCATGCCTGGCTGTGTTGCTTATCCAACAAATATCCAGATGATTAATGTCTCCCATGAGAACCAGTACCTGGGCTGGTGAGGCTACCTGCAGCTGTTTGTAAAAGGCCTCATCAACCTCCTCCTCCTGAATGTTTTTCTCAAGACAGCACAGGAAATTCAAAAAATAGAAACATGATATTCCTGAGCCCACCACTCAAGTCTATGCAGTGTAGTCCTCACCTTGGAAGAGATCAGTCCAGCCCTATTTTCACAGAACTGAAAATTCTTGTGATTTTCACAGAAGTGAATTTTCTTGTTTTAGAAATTATTTGCATTGATTTCAGTGGAGCTAAGGACTACCTCTATGAGTAAAACCTTATGACATTAGACAATTCTATTTTTTTGTTTTGTTCAAAAGAATTACTAAGATAAAAGCACATCAAAGGTCAGCTTTAAGACAGCAGCTGAGAAGGAATCGATGAGACACTACATGTAGCTTAATAAATCACAGAATCACAGAATTGCAGGGGTTGGAAGGGACCTCGAGAGATCATCGAGTCCAACCCCCCTGCCAGAGCAGGTTCCCTACAGCAGGTTGCACAGGTAGGCATCCAGGCGGGTCTTGAATATCTCCAGGGAAGGAGACTCCACAACCTCCCTGGGCAGCCTGTTCCAGTGCTCCGTCACCCGCACCGTGAAGAAGTTCTTCCGCATGTTGGTGCGGAACTTCCTGTGCTCCAGCTTAAGGCCATTGCCCCTTGTCCTGTCCCCACTGACCACTGAAAAGAGGTTCCCCACCTCCATTTGCCTCCTGCAACTAAGATACTTATAAACATGGATCAGGTCCCCTCTCAGCCTTCTTTTCTCCAGGCTGAACAGACCCAGCTTACTGAGCCTCTCCTCATAAGGGAGATGCTCCAGGCCCTTGATCATCTTTGTGGCCTCCGCTGGACTCTTTCCAGGAGGTCCCTGTCTTTCTTATACAGGGGAGCCCAGAACTGGACACAGCACCCCAGGTGAGGCCTGACGAGGGCAGAGCAGAGGGGTAGGATCACCTCCCTCGACCTGCTGGCCACGCTCATTTCAATGCACCCCAGGGTACCATTGGTCTTCTTGGTTCTCAGTCTCACAAATTTGTTGGAATGAATATGCTGAGATCACAAATTACTCAAACACTTCAGTCTAAATGCAAGGATATGTAGTAATGGATATATTTGCTCAGGCTCTGCAGTATGATATCACTTTCCATCATGCCATAATGAATGAACAGTAATTTCCGTTTAATATTTCTATACTGATATTGAAAATAAAAGTAATTCTCTTCAACAATATATGTAGATTTCATGTTTAGGAAGGTTCAGGAATGTTCAGGAGGTCCCTCTCTTTCTTATGCAGGGGAGCCCAGAACTGGATACAGTACTCCAGCTGAGGCCTGACCAGGGCAGAGGAGAGGGGGAGGATCACCTCCCTCAACCGCGACACAGGCTATGTTATTCTGGTCGCATTCACAACTGCTGCCAGCTAAATATTACTTTTTTGTCATGCCGTTTTCTATGACTAACTGAATTAACCTGTATCTCAGGGAGAGTCCTCTCAGCAATTAGCGGTGAGGTTCTGCTGCTTATTGTGCCCCTGCTGCAGAAGCAGTAGTGATTGCAAACCAACTCATTGTCTGGAATTGGTGCAATTACTGGACAGAGAGCCAACTCACTTATTTCCCATAATGCCATCCCTGTAATGCATGGGAGACCAAATGGGCTTTCTCTCTTAATTATTTTCTCAGTCAGGAACTGGAGAGCTCTTCAGGAACATGCTTGTACCAACATTTTCCTCCACAGAGGCAAGGAGAGCCCTTCAGATCCTGTAACAGGTTTGAATCTCTGAACAAACAAGTCCAGGGACAGTTAAAGAAAAGCCCTGGTTTTCCTTCATGTAGGCCAAGTCTTGGCCCACCTCCATCCCTGCAGCAGAAAACAGCCTGACCCTTAGCTCATGCCAAGGTCCCTGCATGGCCGTTGACATTTCTCTAATCAAAACCACAGCTATTTATTCCATGTCCAATTTAACCAGGCCCAACACTGAGTTAAATGTACAGATACTAGGAAAAAAGAAGGTGCAGAACAAAGAGAAATAATACATACAGTTTGTATGTATATGTTAGATAAGCTGTTTCTTGATGATATTGAATGCTATTTCCTGTACTTAATATAGGGTATTATAATTTATTTTACTCTCAACCTTCAAAGTGAGCTGGGGGCAAAAGACACCTTTTTATTTTCTTTTGATTATTGAAGTTAATTGAAGATTATTATACTGAAGTACATTCGTTACCTTTTCTTTTAATTAATTCAGCACACAAAATACTGATCTCAGAGTGATTTTTATCATCTAACATCTCAAAATATTTACTCCAAAAGAAAGTTGCTTTGTATGATACCGAGTGGAATGCTATTGTTCCAAGTTTTAACTAGGGGCAAAGCAAAACCCACTTCAGCTGGAGAGAAGCTCTGGGACTTCGCAAGCTTTTTCATTATTTATGTCACAAAAGTGGGCATCACAAAAAAAAAAGGAAAAAACACCAAGCAAAATCTCCATCTATTTCTAAACTCCTATTTGTTAATTCTTTTCCCATCTAAAAACCTCAATTTAAAATGTGATAAATGATTCAACAGCAAATGAGTTAAATTTCTCAGCCTGAATGGAGATGTTTCTTTCGAGACTGATGCTCAAAGCTGAGAACTTTTTAAAGTCCTTTAGTAGTTAGAATGAAGCTTTTATTTTGGAGTTTGAAAAGAACTTAAAACCATTCCACTTCCAATTGAAATGTCCTACCAGGCTCAGGAGAAACTCTATTGTGATGGTGCGCGTTGTTGTAAACTAACAAATTATTTAACTAGCAGTTTTGATTTTGTCATTGGATTTTGCTGTGTCCATGATTATTGCCCTGTTTCTTTCAAGGACTGTCCCAAAGACAGTCTCACCAGTTAGACTATTCAGCTTCACTAGCACCACTAGTTCCACGTCAATTCAGAGCCCTGTCTCACTTCTTGCCTGGGAGAAAAACAACAATGTTGTTGTGCCATCTGTTTTGCATGAGGCATTCTCTAGCCCAACATTTCCTCATTGCAAATTTTGTGAGCAACAAATGTGGTAAGGTAAAGGTCGAGAGGAGGCAAGTAAGTCTCTGCTTGTCTAATGAGATGGCTGGAACTAATGGGCTCAGAAAAGAATGAGCTTGGTCACGTGGGGTGACTGTAGCTACACAATTCAGAGATGACAGCACATTGAAACAACCACAAAAGCTATTTCTTCCCTCCTCACACTGGCAAAGCTCCCTCCTGTGCCCAAGGACGCTGTTGGTATGTAGGCTCTGTTTCCCCAGAGGGGCTGGCCCGTGCTGCCAGCCAAGCCAGCCAAGGCCTGGTCTGCAGACTGCAGGCCTCTGCATGCTCCGGTCACAGGCCCGGCCCTTACCGGCTGCCTGCACACAGCATTTCAACAGCAAGGCCTTGGTCATTTGGGGAAAGTGCACACATCTGACACGTAACAATAGTATAAAACCAAAGCCCTGTCTCTCCTCACCCCACACCTTGGCACTGTTCCACCCCGGGCATGTGAAAGCAGCCAGGGGGACTCCCACAGGGCTGGAAGCAGCGAGGCTGCCTGTCGCATCGTGGTGAATTGTCATCTGAAATACTGTCCTGCTGCTGGCCTCTGAGCCAAGGACAGGCAAAACACATCCTCACTGAGATGATCTGTGTTCCCCAGTGCCAGTACACAAAGCCTGGGAGTTCTGGGGTGTTCAGCACTGGTCCTGCGCAACGCCTTTTGTTTTTTTCAGAAGTCAGAAAATCAAGAAATAAAAGAAAAGTGCAGAGGGACCAAAGAGGAGACCTTGTAGGTTTTCACAGCAGGAAGATAAAAGAGAGCCATGGAGATAGTTTTGTGTTCCAGGACATGAATTAGTCATTTAACCATATATGCCAGGCCACAAATATTCTTATGTGTTCAACAATGTGGACAGGTGGAACTGAGCTTTTCACAAGGAGGAATGACCATACTTTCTCTGCAACTTGTGCTGCACACCTTGGAATTCAGACATATTACATGAAGCAGCAGCTGATTACTCTAGCACCTGCTGGCAAGTCACATTCTGAAAACTTACTGAAAGGTAGATGCGAGGAGCTGCCTAGGTGCCCTGCAGGGCAGGTCCAGGCGGCTGTGGTGATAGCATTGCTCCAGCTGTTCCATGATGCTTGGTCCAGCACTATCTTTCAGCTAATGCAAACCAGAACTTGTTACGACATACTCAAGAACTAGCAAAACCAGAAAGTTAAGTGAATACACTTGACATGAATACCCAATACATTAATAGAAAATTTGTTATCATCTAAGGGCAAATTTAATATCCCATTCCTAAATTACCACCCATAATATTAATTTTCTCCTGTTCCTACAACCTGTCTTTTTCCTTTCTCGCATCCCAAGAGTTCAATTACTTTCAAAAATATTCTTCAACTACTTCAAAAAATTACTTTCAAGTCCTTTTTGTTGGTGTTGTTTACAAGTCTGTCTGAATTCAAAAGCATTAGGGCGGCTGGAATATAATATAGATGAGATTCTTTCTTCCTGGGCTTCTTCCACAGCTCTGAACAATGGCAGTTTGGGCAAAACCTCTGGAGATCTTCCAGTCCCAAATTCTGATGTGAAAATTTTCTTCTTTCTTAACCTGCCGTTCATGTTCTCCTCCTAATTAGATGTACCATCAGCATTGCAGATTTGCCCAGGGAAGGGAAAAATATTTTGAATTACATATAAATCTACCAGTGGAATTGTTTTAAATTATCAGAAAATCAAAGTATCTCCTTTTCAAAAAGTAACTGCCAAAAACTGTACATTTTCCTATGCAACATCTGCAAGTAAATAAAGGGAGTAAACTTGGAGCAAGAAAAAATGCCTTAAAATAGTACACAACAATCAATGTCAAAGACTTACCATCACTTTAATGTCTCCTAGGAGCCCTCCTCCTCACCAGGTGCAGACTACATTGCAATGGGAGGCAGGTGCAAATCCTCTGTCCCCCAGGGAGCAGAAAGGCTGCAGCTGTGTGTGTTCTACATAACCTTCCCTGGGCAGCCTCAGAGCAAGCTTGTGGTGGCTGTGGGGAGATGTGTCTGTCTGTGGAGCAGCGGTGCTCTTGTCCCTCAAGGATGGGGTGAGGGGGGTTGGGTGGCAT
>WBMW01004892.1:0-40980 GCA_013396635.1 Penelope pileata
CCTCCTTCGACGGCAGCAGCGTGCGGCTGGTGGTGGAGCACCGCTGAGCGACGGTGAGTGCCGCGGCGGGCCGGGCCGGGCCGGGCCGGGTGGGGGGGGCGCCTGGGGGACATCCGTCAGGCAGGGAACAGCCTGACCTTAGGGGCTGCCGCGCCTCTCGGCCGCGGAGCGCATCCCGGGGCTCTGCAGAACGGGCTGCTCTCCCCCATCGCTCTGCTGGGTCCTCCTACACGCTTGGCATTTCCATTCTTCTGCTTGACTTCCTTGTCCCTGCGTGGCTGTTTCCCTTTTTCTCTCTCTCACTACCCGCTCTTTCACGGTTTCCTTTCTCATCGCTGTTGTCCTCCTCCCAGTTACACCCGCTGCTCTGCTTGGGACTGTTTCCCACAGCAAGAGAGGAGCAGAAGTGGCAGCTCTGCATTTCACACAGATCCCAGGAGGAGCTGTCACAGCTCGTTGCCGTTCTGCTCGCTGTCCCGTCAGGTCAGGGCAGGCTGGCTGCATGCAGCAGCACTGTGCGGGTCCTGACACAGCCCTGAGAAGCAGCCACATCCCATCCTTAGCCCTGTCTTTGGGCAGTGTGAATGGTGTGCTGGCCTGGTCAGGCCCCGCTGTTTCCGGCTGAATGAGAGCTCAGTGCACTTTACGTTTTCCCCACTCCTTTATTTCTTCCCACACTGCACATCTCTTCCTCCCTTATCTCTTCTCCTTCTTTATCATATCATCGTTCCCAAACCATGTCACCAGGTCATACAGTTGTAGAACAGTTGGGGCTGGCAGGGACTTTGAAGCCCATCACGCTGCATCCTGTTGCCGTGAGGTGCTTTTGGGGATGCTTTCCTGAGCCAGCTTCTAAGCTTTAACTTCACAAATCCCTGTGCATGTGCTTATGAGTTCTTTCCCTTTTATTTACACGGATGGTGCTGGGTGCTACGCTTGACTTTCAGGCCCACAGGTAGAGCTCTGACGCCCTGCATTTCCCAGGCTTTTGTTGTTGCCCGTGTTACTGACATAAGGAAGCCAGTCTGATCATCCCAGACAGGTCACTGAGTGCTTGGGCATTCCAGGCAAATGTGAGCCTTCACTGCACTGTAATACTTCTTTATCTTGGTTCTGTATGGTGTGATGTAACCACATTCTAGCCCGAGTTCAGCCCATCTGCTCATGGGTCCCTCATGAGGGGACTGTAAATCCCACATCAGTCGCTTTGTCTTCTTCTTCTGTACCTGCACAGGGTTCCCAAGGAGGAGATGAAGGGAGTGCACACTTCACACCCCACGCATTGATTCTGCTGAAAATACAAGGCTACCTGGCCATAGAATCACAGAACGGTTTGGGTTGGAAGGGGCCTTAAAGCCCACCCAGCTCCAGCCCCCTGCTATAGGCAGGGCTGCCACCCACCCGATCGGGTGCCCATGGCCCATCCAGCCTGGCCTTGAATGCTTTGTTTGAAATTTTGGAGTGCTGCTTTTTCATTCTGCGTGCTTCTCTAGAGTAATAAAGATTGCTTAAGTGTTTGTGGCAGCTCTCTGAGAATCTGCTTTTTATTAATGATGCTTTCTTCTTTTTTTCCTACAGGGACAAGGAAGAAGGATCACCCTGCTTTAATCTGAAACGTGCTTGATAACTCCAAACATTCACCCTAAAAACTGCTTCTACAGTTTTCTAATTTTTTGCTTCACACAAAATGAGTGTGTAAGTTTCTTGTTTCCTCCTAAACACCCCAGTTGTTGGAGTATGCATAAATTTAATCATGCAAACAATGCAAAATCACTGCATTATTTTATGAGAAATTGTTTTTATATGGAAGCCAATCTGCAGACTTTGTATACAGCTGGTGGTAGTGGTGCCACTGCAGCTGTTTGCAAAATGGAGCATGCAAATGGAGCTGTGTTCGGGTTTGGATCAAAGCGCAGCTTTCTCCAGGTCCCTGCAGTGGCTTGGGATTCGCAAATGTAGCCACACAGCTCTTGGAAAGGAAATGAGACCCTCAGCTCTCTGCCACTGCAGTACATGAGGGTCTTCCCCGTAGGTTTCGGTACCAATACGAGGTCAGATTTCTGTTTTGTCCTCTATAGTTATGCACTTTGAATTGCAAACAGAGAGAACTGCAGTGTTTAGGTCATCTGTAACAGGTTTTTTTGGCATGGTTCAAAAGAGATTGTGTAAATATCAGATGATGTGTTTGATTGCTTTTGCTTTTCATTTGTTTCTTTGTACTTTGTTGAACATCACAAGTTGCCTTAATTATCACAGTGTTGAAATACTGGAAAGAAATTGGATGTAATATTTTTAGACCCTGGTTCTAAAGGAGAAGACAGCATTTATTTTGCTTTAAGGCTGCAATGTCTTTCTCAATCTGCCACGTTGCTGAGAAGGTGACCCTAGGGATTCCCCCAAGAGGGGTGTTCTCATGTTCCTGCTGCATTCACACGCAGTCATTTCTTGAGCCAGTGTTTGACAGGTTCGCCTGAGGGCCACATCTGTGCTATCTGTATTTGCTAACAAAACAGTTCTCTTTTAAACAAGAGAATACATGATTACTCAAAGCACAGTGATTTATGAGCAGATGTCCAATCTTGCTCAGACTGACAATTTTGCTGCCAGAAACCAGTTTGTCTTAGTAAAAAAGAACTCTGAACATGGAGGTAAAACTAGACTACATTACTGCGTTCCTTGCCCACAAGTTCAGTTTAGAGAAGGAAGCCTGTAAGTGTAAGATCAAGCCTAAGTTATTTAACATAAAGCTTTCTCGAGGTGAAATGTTGAAAATTTAAAATGTAAATGCAAACCCCATAAGCCTATACTTAAGGGTTTGCTGCATACGGTGGTTTTGTGCGCCTGTTTCGAAGTAATTGTCAAACTAACAGGATGAAGAGAATTATTCCACCAGTGTTTAAAATGCAGTGGAGAATCACTTGAGCTACTCGTAAAGTTAAGCAATTTTCTGTTTATTTAGTCTACACTTATATTTGTATATGCACTATTTGTTAGCATTTTTGCTCTGTTGAACTGATTAGCTCCTGATAAATTGTTTTCTTCCATTCAAGAATAGAAATTAAAAGATGTGGTAGGTTGGTGAGGCAGCCAACCAGCCAGCGTCAGCATTGTGCGAAACATGGTGCAAGAAAGTAATAGGAATTGGAATAGCACAGCTGCTGCATTCTTATGTGAAGGAGACAGCACTGCCCATTTTAATGCTCATTGTGCATACCATTAAAGAGTGAGCATTTAGCTGAGCATTCAGTTTGTATCTTCAAGCACTTACTGGGCTTTCTATTAATCATATTCTATCACTATTATGCAGAATGTAGCTATTTTCATGATCTTCCTGCACATGAACCAAGTCTGTCTGATACACCTTTGAGGATTTGTTATTCCTTTAGCTGTGCTGATTTGTTTTACCTGGCAAGGTATTTTTTTTTTTTTTACATTCACTTTTTTCCCAGATTTTCATTTTGACAAGTAACTTGCAAAACACAGAAGAATCAGCTACAGCTGTGCATACCGGTGTGAGATTTTGTTTCAGTGGAATTTATTTGTTCACAGGCACAAATTGACACTGCCCTCAGGGTGAAATGCACTGCGCATGCACAGAGAGTGAGTGATCTAGCATCTTCTCATTTACCTTCATTGTTATGGAAGTCTAGTTAAGCATACGTAATATCCTGACTGTTTTGAAGAGTTTGAAGTGTGCACGTACTTCAGCCTAAATTACGTAGCATGTAAGCTTTAAGCTTTTCAGTCACTTGGTCTGCAGTTACAAGCCTTAACTTTTTGCCGGGTTCTGGCTAAATGCCTCTTAAAGAAAATGAATGCTGCTTCTCCGTTTCCATGATTCGGTAATTCGGTGCGCCTTGCCAATAGAGCATCAGTGTTAAAACACTGCTTTGGACTGCAGGGCAGTGCAGGTATCAGAGTAGGTTGTCCAGTGGGCCATAAAGGCATGTGGTACGCGCATTACAATACTGGTGTCTGTGTTTAAAAATATTTGCGTCCTACCTTTTCCTGTATCGGTGCTTCGAGCGAAGTTTCACGTTGCAGTTTACAAGACACAGGTTTGCACACACAAACTCAGGGTTTACAGTTTCACCCGGTGTACTTGAAAGGAAAAAATGCCTAGAAAACAAGTGCCCAGGATTTCAACATGTATTTTGGGGAGGAAAATTTTGTATGTTTTTTTTTTTATAAAGTGTCTGATGAAAGCAATGAAATGAGGCAATACCAACAGCTACTTATTTTCTCAGGGGAGATTTCTTCAGCGGAATGTGTCACTTCCAATGTCAGACAATGCTTGCATGATTTTGGCTATTACCAATCAGACTGCACATTTGCATGGAGGGGTGGGTTTTGCAGGGAGCTGAATGTCCCAACCTAGCCCAGCAAAGCCCCCGCACACCCTGGCTCTGGATCCCTGAGGTCTCCATGAGGCTGCGATCGCTGGTGGCACAGCACTTTGCTGAGCTGGGCCCAAAGCGCTGAGTGCCTCGGACCCAAGCCCCTGGTTCTCCACACAGCATGCTTCCAGCCTGGGCATACAGCAGGGATTGGCAGGAAAGACTGCAGGAAAAAGTCTGGTAACACGGTGCTCCTCCAGGATAGCCAGGGGTGAGTTTCTCCTGCTGGTGGGGTAATGCATAGCACATACCTTGGGCAGGAGGCAAGCCCTCAGTGTCAGGGCTCATGAGCTGCTACTATTAGATGTTTAGTGGTACAGTCACAGCATGTTGCAGCTGAAATTCAACACTCAGGGTCCCTCTGAGCCCCGTGGTCAGGGCTCGAGGCCTGTTGCAGCCACAACTTTTAGGTTCAGTGGGACTGGAGTGATGCGTGAATGTGGCTCTGGTCCTCACAGCAGGGTCAGTTTCACTTGTGTAAAGTTAATCGTTGGTGAATGATTTAAAATGTATTTATGGGTTGTGTGTGTGTGTGTGGTTTTTTTTTTTTCCTGTCTGCATTCAAAGTTGCCTCTGCTATCTGGTGTTGATGGCCAAAGTGTCATTCCTTATTCTCATAACTTAGCATGAACTTGTGCCTACCTGAGAATACATACAGTGCTTTAAAATGCTTGTGTTTTTTCCACCGTTTTCTGTGCTGCTTTTTCTTTTTTCCCCCTTTTCTTTTTTCTCCTTTTTTTTCCTTTCCCCCCCGCTTTTTTAAGGGGATGGGTTACATAAAGATATTTAAAAGTGCACATGTGAAGTAAGGACAGCGACTGCTAAGAGAATGCGGGTGGTATGTCTGATGGGAGAGCAGTGGGTTATAAAGCAAACAGGAAAACGCTGTGAAAGCATTGTGTGGATAACGTGTTAAAAAATAAAGCTATATAACTGGAGAAAAATGGACTCTGAGCTGCTTCCAGCGCAGACGATGCTGTGGGAGCGCAGCTGAAGCCTGGAGCAATCCCGCTGCTGAGTGCCATGAGCCTGGGGTGTGAGGGCAGCCGAGCAGCTCCAGGCATTACACTACACGTCAGGGACACCGCGGGACGTCGGGATCGTGTGAGAGCAGACTGGTGGAAACCGCCAGATACCAAGGGTTGTAGCTGGATGAGTAAGCATTTGTATTATGGATGGGTTTTCTGTTTTGTTTTGTTTGAATGTTATGACAAATAAAATGTATTTTTCAGTAAAAGACACACTGCAGATGAGCCTACTTCGTCATATTTTTGCAGTTTCCTTTGCTGTCGCAACTAATAACAGCGGCATTGTTTGGCAGAATGTGTGAACAGTACAGAAGAAAAGATTTCTGTGCAAGCAAATCCAAAGCCCCACGCTCCGTGTCCCCAAGTTGTCACAGTGTCATAAGTCTGTTTCTGACCTGGTCTCAGTGTTTGCTCAGTCCTGTTAGGACAAAGAGAACCTGGGGACATAGTTTCATGTGGTTTTATTTTTGTTTCCCAGACGTATCAAAAGAGAGCTGCACGGTTTCAGTGCAGTAATTTTCTCTGGTATATCAGTTTGGATATCCGAGGAACTGCATCTTCATCTCTTGGGATCTGGTGGGATATAGCAATTGGTAGAGCAAGTAGTTTTTCTCTGGTCACCCGTTGTGTTATTTTTGTTGTCTAATACTGCAGTACAGGCAGAAATAGAATGTCCTTATTGGCAGAGAGCAGTATTGATTGAATTGATGCTGGGGAAAGCCTTTTGCTGCTTTCATGTGTTGCTTTTATTCTTGAGGAGGTTGAGTAGCTTTCTGATGTTAAGACGAAGTGCTTAAAGCAGGAGCCTAAGAGTCTAACACCAGCAATTCACAAAACAGACTTGAAAATTTTAAGATTAGTTTTTCAGTTTAAAAGAACCCTTTCTCATCTCAGTTTTCAGTATGTAAGAGAAAAAATATATCATCCTTTAGACTATATGTTTTTTATTGTGTATTTGTATATTTATAATTTTTTTAACTTCATGCCTGAGGTAGTTAAAGGAAAAAATTATTTATCTGCGAGTAATACAATTTCAAGTAAGGCATCTGTTATGAATCTGCCATATCATCTCAAGACACCATCTTCCTACTGTGCAGAGAGCACAAGTTTGATGGTAAAACAGTGCTTTGGTGTTTTTAATAGTTCTCTCTCTCTCTTTCTCTGGGTTCTTTGAAATTTGCACTGTAGCCTCACACTTATGATAGATGTCATCAGTGACTTAGCTGCCGATGTATAGATAAAGATTCTTATAAAGAGATATAAATTGATCAAATGAGAACAGATGTAGACAGGAAGAATGGGGAGAAGGGGAAAATGGACTGGGGAGAACAGAGCCATGCAGCCTCCTCTCAGCAGGAGCAGGCTGGGAGATCTTGGGCAGCCAAAGGGTGACCAGAAGGGAATCAAATTAACTGGGGGAGGAGAGTGGAGGGAAGGGACATAGATCACCACCTTCAAATGAGGGGAGTCTGAAATTTACAAAGGGAACTGGGGTTGTCAACAGGGAAATATGGGACCCGTTCCTTTACTTTTCTCCAAGAACTGGAGCCTGGTTGTCATGCAGACTTGTGAGGAGCTCTTCCCGTCACTGCTAATTTGCTAATGAGTCTTTTCAACTGAAACTTCTACTAAACAGAGGTCAAAAGTAGTAGTAGTATGTATAGGGAAACAGCCTCTCACTTGTCCCCAGGGAGCCCAGTCTTGGTGGCCAATGTTCATCAGCCAGCAGTGCACCTTACACTACAAGAATCCAATGAAACTAAGACAAAAGAGTTTCTTAGGATGCCTCAAATTAATCTGAAAAGTCAGGTGAAATATTCCTGGTATTTTCAAGGGTTGGTGGAGAAAATCTTTGAGTTTCCAAATTGTCTTCAAAACATCACTGGTAGGAATGATGAGATCAGAAGGTAGAAATACAGCACTTTTTGTCAGGAGTGGGAACAGTGCAGGAGGAGAAGCAGTTCCCTGGTGTCAAGTCAGAGCAAGCAGTCCAGGATAAAACAAGGCAATATGCTGTGTTCTTTGGGGGGAAGCCTGTTTTATAACTGCTATCATCTTGCATTGTCACTATAGCGAACAAGCAATTGGCTTGACAAACCCAAGCTGTATCCTCAATGTATCCACCTGTTTTATTTTTGAAGTACCTGTCATCTAGTTGCCAAATTGCAACCTGACACTGCAAAATGCTGCTTGCCAGCTCCATGCAGCAAGTGCCCTGCTTTCCCTTGACCTCAGCTGGACCAGGCATGCATTTCAAGTTGAAAATGCATTTGATAACCTTGCTCAGTCAGGCCTTCTGTTTATTTTGCTATTTTTAACAAATCCTCCCTTCGTCTGAAGTACATGGACACTGCAGCATGCATTATGTGTGTGCTTAGCTCTTAAAAATGTCCATATTTAAAGATTTGTATTATTTCCTTCTGTTCTGTAGTCTCTGTGTAGCCAGACAAAGTCTGCACCAGATGCTCTCAGTAAGCCAGAGCTGACTTCATCAGTAATGTATTACCTGGAAATCTGGGCTAAGTATTTTACAAGTTGCTGAATGTGTGTTCAGCTATCACCATTCAGCAAGGATTGATTCCATTTTATAAAATAATTGAAATTATGATCATGTTCCCACTAAGAAAGGAAGATGCTGCCAGCATGCCTGAAGGCTGTTCTGAGCTCACCCCATTTACACCCACGCAGTTCTGGTCTGTGTCCACTGTTGTCAGGAAAGGACGCATTTTACCAGCACTTGTTTATGTTTTTGATTTACTAAAATCACGATGTTTACTCTTGACATCCATGAACCATCAACTGCTTTGATGGGCTAATTAATAATATTTCTCAGGGATTTAAGTACAAACCTGAACTGCATTGCATGATCTGTGTATTTCGTCTGGCAAAGGAAAACAGACTTCCTCTGTTTATTTTGCTTACCAAAGTTTTTATTCAAATATTCCACAGAGCCTTTAAGTTATTATTGCATAGAAGAAAGAAATGGAGCCTCTGTCTTGAAGGAGGCCTGCCTTCCAAACCATTGATCTTTATCTTCCAGTGAGCTCTGTGCACAAGATTATGTTTGGGAGCGGAGCAAGAAACTGAATCCTGAAGTTCAAATACTTTTTGAAGAGTACGTGAAAAATGCTCTTCAAAAATTTTCAGTCCCTGAAAGTTGGAGGGAAATGTTTCAAAATCTCTTTTTCAAAGGGGTTGTTTTTTGAAATTATTATTCCAATTATTATTGTGTTGTTCTTTTGGTGGCTTTTGATTGGTAAGGATTGAACATTTGCTCTTCAGTATACCTCAGCATAGAATAATACTCAATTGCTACCATTGATGATTATTTAAAAGTACATATAATAGGTTATTAAAATGTATGTTACGTATTTGCCATTCATCCTCCATGGTTTGATAGGCATACATAGTGTTTGCTTTGCTTGTAGCCCTAAGTGTGTTTTCTTTTCAAATGCAGGATTAAGCAATGTATTAATTTCACCTTATTTTAGAGGAACATCGGTTTTGTTGTTTCTGTAGCTATGGAGCCCACGTAAGCCAGCCATTGCCTTCCACTACCCAGCTGTTGGACTAAGACTCTTCTGGCATCCCCATTATGTCCAGCTGTTAGGGTCAGATAACTTCAGACACAAGTGTATTGCTGCCATACTAGGGGTGAGACACAAGGACATTTATCAGTTCTGAAGGAGTAACATGGGCCTCATGGGTTCCATTTGATCTAGTTTCAAGGGATGCTGTCAAAGCTGTGAAAGACCCAAAATGACCTTTTCAGACTCGTTGTCCTATTCTGAAAGAGCTGTTTTCAATAATGCAGATGGGAATATGATTTGTCAAGAAGCTGCGCTGCGGCTTGAAGATTAATTTAAAAAAAAAAACAACAAAAAAACATAGATCAATCATAGATTCCCCAACGACAGGGTGTACCAACCCAGAAGGTAACAGACAAAGCCAAGACAAAAAGCAAAACAATTTTTTCATACTGTATTTTTGCCTGTTTTATTTATGCTTTGACTAGAAGTGTGTCAGCATGGTCAGAAAAGACAGCAAGCAAACTGTCTCATCCCATTGATAGTTTGATTTCTGCAGATTGGGCACTCCTCGTCTTCTACAACATGAAAGGACTTGGGAATTTTTTTAATGGCAACCTATGGGCTTTTTTTTCCTTGAAAAATGCTTCTTCCTGGCTTTTTATTTTTTGTTACGAGCACTCACACACCTTGTTCAACAAAAGTTAAATCAGGTGGATCATGTCAGAGATCAGCTAGGCTGGGATAACTTATATTCTTTCTTAATCTGCAACACTGTTGCAGATGTCAAATGTATTTTTTTCCCCACAGTTCTTGTGAAGCCACTGTTTGAACAAGCAAAAAGATACTAATACAAGTCATTTTAATTGGACAACTTGTATGAGTAGTGATTACTTCTTTACATTCAAATATGAGCCTAATGTATCTAGAATAAAGTGTTCTGTCTCTGCACAGGCATTGCTAAACTGTGCATTTAAAATGGGTTTCTTTCAGGACCTTTTCCTTCATCATAGCTCAGAATTGCCTTAACAGGTGCTCATTGTTTGAAATACACCTGTCTTGATTACAAACAGCAGCATAAATTTGCAGAAGGCCACCTCAAAGAGCAGTGGGTGTCAGCTTAACTCTGCTCCTGGTGGTAGCTACAGAAATTATACCATTGATTTCAGTTGGAACAGAATTAAGGCAACTGTTAGTACTTTTGGAATGTTACCACACATTTATTAATCGTGTTTAACTGTAGCAGATAATAGAAAAAAAAAAGATAATAACAACAAGCAAGTTCTGACTGCTTAAAAAAGGGAAAAATCCATTTTAAATCATGTAAAATAAAACCTGCTTTTTGGGTAAACAGGCAATGCTGAGTAACCAGAAATTCATGGTCCCATCTAGATGTTAACTGTATTTGAATATTAACGAGGATTGGTCATAGGCCTAAAACCCCCAAGTACTTCCAAATATATTCATAAATAATCATTCTTCATACATCATAATTGTTCTTACTGCATGTCAAAAACATAGACTTCAATACTCACTAAAAAAGAAAAATGAGGAATTATTTTTGCTTTTGGCACAAAAAGTAAAAATAAAGAACTAGCACCCCCCTTAAACGAGTGCAAGGCACTACCAAATTAGTCTTTATTATCCCTACTTTTCTTTTTTCTTTTTTTTTTTACAAAAGTCTTAAATATAGGTTAATATGTAAACACTGTGCACGCACTGGGAGTCTGATCCTGGCCTGTTGAAATCAATGGCAAATTTCCCATTACCTGCAGTAGTGCAAGATCAAGCTCCGAGTTAGTACAGTACGTACAAGCCTAAGTCATTAAGGGAGCCACAGATTCAGGACAGCAAAAGCTCAGGTGCCCATTTCAAAACCAGCTGCTGGAGGAATCAGAGGAGGTGCTGAAAACCTTCCTGCACATGTTGGAGTTTTCTTGATGGAGAGGGTATTCACAACCTGCCAGCTCTTCTGCTTTTCCTCTCCTCACGGTGTACCGTCTGCCAGATGGTAGGCTTTCATACTTGGTCACGGAACGCCTGTAAAGATACGGTGTGGTGGTCTGGCATCAGCACATTTATGCAAAACTGTGCCCTGTAGGTGAGGCTAGACACAAACATTTTACATACAAGGTTACGCTGCCGCAACGTGTGGGTATAATCAGATGTTTTAGCATGCGCAGAATAAGAGATACTTAACAGATTCTTAGAATTTCCTGGAGATCCTCAGGTTCTTTAATTCCTCTCAGGCTTACCACCTTTGAGATCAGAAAAGACTGAATGGAAATCCAGCACAGGCTCTGTAAATGTTATTGCCCTAAGGTCTTAGCAAATAGGGATTAGGAAGAAGTAGTAAACCAGGCTTCTCGCATGGCAATGCATCTACTACTCTTTGGCTACAGGAAAGCGTCTTTCACCTTGTTGTCCGGTTGTTTAGAGCTCAGGAAAGCTGGTACCTTACCACAGTGTTGGTGCAACAGTTGCAAGAGCTCAACACCCCAGGTACAAATAAATAGCAGGTCATAAGGAAATGTGTCAGGTTCAGCTGGGTTATGGCTATGCACTTAATCTCTTCACAGTAGAATAAAGAATTACTGCTGGCAGCCTTTCAGGTCACCATCAGAACTGATTATGTGCTAGGGACCAGTGTCCTGCCACATCAGTTTGTTGATTTGTAAAACCAAAGCAGAAAACTGGACAAAAGTGTACATTCAGAGCAAGTTTGGTGATCTTCTCAAAGTCCTTTCTGAATCTCAGAGGTAAGGGACAGAGAAGAATGGGCTAGCAAGAAGTTCATGTGCTTGACAGTCTGCGCTGCACCTGCTTCTTAGGCTGAAATTTGCCCTCTGTTGTTAATCCCCTGTGGCTGTGAACACCAAATGCCCCAGATTGAGCAGCTGGCTGGAAGGATGCCTCATAAATTGTGTGCTGTTAGTCCTTACCTGAAAGGAGAGCCAACTCTGTCCATCTGCATACAGACTAAGAACGGGTACTGTGAAAACTGCACCGTGGAGATAAAGTCTAATGCTGTTTCTATTTCCATTGTGGTTTCCATACCAGTTTTTACAAAGAAAGAATCCACCTCAGTGTTACCAGCTACAAACATGGCTATCCTGCAAATAAATTCAGGCATTACAATTAATTCAAAACACATTAGGAAGGAAATAAACTGAAAACAGTCCTAGCATCCAAACACTAAATCTGCCCTCAAAAGAGCCCATTTCAGATAAATGTATATAAATTCAGAAGAGATCAGTAGGAACTGGTATTTCCCCCATGGAGAGGAAAAGACAACTATCAGTGCTCTCCCATACACATAAGTGTTCTTTAATTTTAGCTCAACTGCAAGGTCTGTTATACTTAAATTCTTCTCATTGCAACTACTAGGGCTGAGGAGCCTAAGCTTTACAGAGCTACAGCACCCACTGGGGGTATCTCACCGGTTCTTGACGTTGGTTTTGGATTCCCTGTACCACAGGCTGAACTCCATCCCTCCTGAGATGTCAATGGCCAGGCCACCGTGGAAGTCTGCACTGGCCCTCGGCCCAGACTGCAGCTGGAACTCCTGGAGGCGTGAGGAAGCACAGGGACACTCCCGTTACTGGCTGCAGACCTCAGTGGTTTCCATACTGCCTTCTGCACTGCTACCAGCAGGCTCTGCTGGCAGGCCAGCTCAGTCAGAGTGAACTCCTCTCTGCAGCCACAGCACTGGTGCAACGTGGTATGGCTTCTTCAGCACACCCAAAGGTAGCATGAATTATAGCTTTGGTGGCTCGCTGGCTAAGCCCATATGTTAAGACACCTTAACTGTAATTTGCATTTAATGCATTTTCCATCAGCCATCAAGTATGCTCATGGCTTCCTGAAACCTCTGTGGCTGGACTGGAAACCCACTATGTAGAGTCAGTTTCAGAAGTGATTATAGATCAGGATCACAGCAACTCATTACTTTCAAGTTTTGACATACAGCCAAGATTTTAAAGTTCACTCCACATGATGATCTAACTCACTTTATGTGTTGTCCTGCTTCCCTCAGAACTAATGGATTCATTCACTGTTTTACAAGAGCCATTAATTCAGGAAAAAATCACTTGCATCATGCCTCGTGCGAATATGCCTCCTTCTTCCCCTCTGCCAGCTGTTTCTCTCCCACCCCCAGGTTTCTGTGCCTGTGGTATTCCCAGCACCTGCAAAGCTGCAGGCATTTGCAGGTGTGTGAATACTTAATTTCCTCCCTCTTTTTGATGTCCAGGCACCCTAAAAGTCTCTCCCTTCCTCCTAGTTGTTTAGTAGCCCGGTGGTTCCAGTTGAGGCTGTCCCAAGATTCAAGAAAGCAGCAGGAAATACAGTCTGTCTCCCAAATCCCTGTAGCAGGGAATGGCGTTTGGTGAGGCTTTATTCAGTGTTGAAATTTTCCTGCTATAGTCAAAGACTTTGGGAACTATGGTGGCTGTATATAGTTTCTTCACTTTTTAGGGTAAACAACAAATCTCTTTGGTAAAGCCAGTTTAGCAGTCAGCTGCTGCTGAAGTGGGCTCAAGATTCAATACAACAATGCCATGGGCTGGCTGTTGCCTACAGAGCTAGCATGTGTGGTCACCGTGTGCTCTGATTTCTTATTTTCATGCAAGTAGAAATGAGGGGTCAGGAGCGTTGCCTTTCCAAAATCAAAGGCTGTTTTTCTACTGATTGCAAGGGGGGAAAGAATATTTTCTGAGTTCAAGAAAAAATCCTTGTTGGCCTGTTTAGATGTGGCAATAAATGCCACTTTCTTTTACTTTGCTTTTAACTAGGAGTGAATTGGTTGGTAGCTGTCAATGAGGGAGGCAAGTGATGGTATGCATTCTGGCAGAGACACATACAGCCAGAGGAGCAGAAATTTTTAAATGCGTTGTCAAATTGCACCTAAGAATATTAGAGCACAATTGGCTTGCAATAGCTGCACAATGTAAGGCTTTAAAAGCCTTAAATTCTCTAGGCCTTCCCCTAGAGTGAAGGCAAGTTTGTCACTGAAACCAGCAGCAAATCTAAGGAGCGCTGGTCCCATGTTTTACTAGCTCACCTATTTCCTTATTTAGAGGTCAATACTGTCTTTTGCCTCGTGCAAATCGAGTCCAGGCTGATGGGAGGTGTATATCACAGGGACCTTGCCTTCTCAGGAGCAGTGTTTTCCTGTCCCTTCCTATTTTAAACTTTGTGTGTCATTTGCAGTGGAAATGTCATCTGAAATATTGGAATTGATAGTTGCTTCTTAAAATGCTGCCATGGTCTGTTTCAATAAAAAGAGTTTCCTTACGTATTGCACTGATAGTGCTACTGCAATGCAGCACAGAGGCTGCTAGAAAAGGCACTTCTTTGGGAGCTGGCTCTCTTCCACTGGGGTCTGGCTTTCGAATGGTTTCTCTGACCTATTAATAAAGTATTTAATTTCTCTGTGCCTCTGGCAAGCATGTTGCCTAGGAGAAATATTAATACTACTGAACTTTAATGCAGGTGACTTTGGAGTATCAAAAACAGTTTTATGAGGGTTGTTTATATTATAGAGGCAATTATAGCTTTTGGACTGTCATTCTTAGCCCTCAGACCATGCTGTGAGAGGTGGTGACAGCTGTAAAACTCACTCTGACTTCAGTTTGTGAAGTTACATGAGAAAAGATGTTACAAGCAGTGGGCAGGAGCATAAAATCTTGGAAACCACCTCTCACTGAAATGTGCCCACTGGGATAACTGCAGCTGTAAAGTTAAGGAGGAGGCTATTTAGTAGATTTGACAGCACTGTAAGTATAAATCAGTTATGTTCCTGTTATTCAGAACGATTCTTACAAATGCCAATGGGGGGGACAGAAGTTTTCTTGTATTTAAAAAATAACTTTTCTCAAAAATCAAGCTGCACTGATGAAATAATTGCAAAGCATTACATAAGTTCTTTCAGACAATTCAATTGCCCCATTTTTAAGCTCAGGTCTTGGCTTCCAAGCCATCCTTTTGCTGTTTGGTCTCAACTATGCTGTCCCTATCCTATGTATGGTTTTTGGTCTGTTCTGAAACGACATTGTTAATCCAACTGCAGTCAGCTGTGGCACACTGAGTTCTGGTATCACAGAGCAAGGACTGTTTGACATGCCCAGTTTTCATCTTTGAAAGAAGATAAATCCACTTTTATCTTGGTTGCCTATAGTATCAACTTGCAAAGCAGCTCATATTCTGAGCAAGCATGGCCAGGGGAAGTGGAGACAGTACTCAGCCATCGAGAATCTAGTTTTATTATGGTTCTCTTGCACTGTTTTTCCTCAGTTCCAGTATCCTTGCACTGATTTTCCTCAGTTCCATTATTATGCCACGCACAATTCTGGCCTGTTTTCTCGTTCAGCTGAAGTCACAGTTAAACAATTTGCCAGGTAGAAGCATCTCTAACAAGGCTTAACTGTCTGTAAGTGTTCAAACACTGTTGATACTGCTGCTGACCTGGAATGCCAATGTAAAAGCATTCTTAGGAAAGTGCATTGTGTTTAAAAAGCAGCTCAGCCAGAAGCTGTGTTCAATGGTGCTTTAAACAATTTTTGCCTCTCTGGAGCCAGAGGTAAGAACAAGTGCCATTTTGGTTGTAAATGTTCACTTTTGGTTGTGCCCACTGCTTGCATCTCAAAGAGCAGCAGCCGTGCTACTGGCAACCCAAGAGAGAAAGCAGGGTGGGATCCCTTCTAATCACAGTGCCACCCAGGCTTCTGGAGAGTCAGTGTCTGACCAAAAATGATACACCCTGATATTGCTAAAAATGGCATGTGGTCCCAGCACTGGTGTGCTCCAGACTTCTGTGAGATTCTCTGGAGATGAGGAGTGGAGAATCTGCTGGCTGGCAGAGCTCTCAGGGTGCTTGGCCAGCTGATTCTGCCAGAGTATGTATGGAGCTTGATGCATGCATAGCAGATGGAAATATTTAGTTCTGTAAACACCACGCTCATATGATCATCTTTCCTGTCTCTGCAGTCTGTTTTTTAAATAGGTCATGGTAAAGCTTTTGCCCATAATCTGTGTGTGAGACTGTTATTGGAATGAGCTATAGTCTGACAATTTGTGCACTACCTGGGAAGCTCTCTAGACTTGTGACACCATTGTAAAGAGTCTGGGCTTGGTTCAGGATGGGGACAGCTGTCATATGCAGGGTTTGTTTCTGTGTCATTTTGATCAGAGTGGATTTCTCATCATCTGCTTTTGGCATTTTCTTTTGCAAGAATTAAAGGGGAACCTACAGCTATCTGTCAGGTAGGAAGGTCATCTCTCTGCGATTTGGCACCTGTATGGTATTGCCAGTAACTGTCCCAAAGTCAAGCAGTTCTTTGAATATTCCGGGTCATGGAGTAAAGTTTGAGATGTTTCCTGAGCTCAGTGTCACAGTTAAATCTACAAGTTCTAAGGTGATCCTTATTTGGAAAGAACAGAAATATCATACCCAATGCTGGCACTGCACTTTAACATGTCTAGACGTTTAGTCCTCCAATAATATCGTATATGTTTCGTTATATTTGTATATGAGTCTGTGTTTAAACATAAAAAAAAACAGATCATTTGGGGTGACAATTGTACAAAAACTGTGTAATCTCCATTTTAATTCCTGCTTTAGCGTGGCTGTAAGTGTACAAAACCTGCACCTCTTAGTAGTGTTCTTTGAAGGTTAGTTGCCTGGGAAACCTTGAGTCCCAGTGATTCATTAATTCACTACCTGATAGTTTTCACCCCATTGGATGTAAGGTCTTTGGACAATTTCTGAAGAGTAAAACTTAAACTGGGGGAGAGGAGACAACAGCTGACAGCAATATGAGCTTTCTACAGGAAACTCCATTGGATTGGTCTTTACTCAGCATTACTTTGTTTTCTAGAATGATACTTTGTTTTCTAGAATATGTGCTCTCATCATTCTCTCAGGTAGCTTTTCCTGTGATTTCATTCTCCCCTTTCACACTTAGGATTTTTCTGTTGATTCCACCATAAGAGAAGCCTACATAGCACTGATCAGGTTTATTAACATTGGAAAGAGGAAATGAGATGCTCTACATGGAAGAGGGAACGTATTTTTTTAAGAGACAGAAAAAGAAGCAAACAATGTGCTATTAGTACCTGTGAGTAATCTGTCAGGAGGATAAGTCCTTTCACCACACTCATGGGCTCTCCAGTTGCCGAGAGCATTTTAGACATTAAATCACCATAGCCTTGGAAAAATGTAACTGGCCTGAGTTGGACATCGAACAAAATGGCTGACGTGCCAGCAAAGGAGTCCAGGTTTTCCTCTCCTTCATCAGGAGTTGCAGCTATTATGGACTCTAGACCTTGAGCTTCGATCACCACCTAAGAAGCAACAGTAATACAGAATCAATGAAAACACTCTGCCTGACACAGGCTAACATTTTCTTAATGTCTAAAAGCCTGACTCTAATTTATTTAGCTGTAGATGAAAAAAAAACATGAGGTTATTACTTAAGGGAGCAAGTTTAGCAACTAGGAAAACTTTCCTTTCAATCACATTTTCCTTTATTTGTATGACCATTTTCCATAGTCATTCAGGAGGAAAAACAAAGATTTCTGGTGCAATTTTTGTCTTGCAGAAATTCAGAAGGATTATAATATTGAAAGCACTTGCCAACATTCAGAAAATGCCAAAACAGAGACACCTCATTTAAATCTCTTTGACTCAAAGGTTTGAGCCAATCCTTGTATTTCCATTCTATGTTGTACCCACAACATGGGACTTGATTTTACAAACTCACAAGGCTTTTGCTAAGTATATCAGATAAGCAACATAGATTTAAGCAGAGGCAGTACATGGATACATCATACAGGACAAAACACTTGTCTTCATGGTGAGGGGAAACAAGTGCCTGATCGCCACCTGCATTTTTTTCCCTTTATTGGACTGTTCTCTGGCCAGTGCAGCAAATGTTGTGGTCTTAAGCATTAGCTGAACTGATTTAGAAATTGTAAAAGCAAGCCCACATATGGGCTTATTTTTTAAGTACAGTGTGGCAGTTACCTGGCCAGCATGAAGTTGAGCATTCCTATCAAAAATCTGGATGTTCAAGTTGCTTCTCCTTAAAATGCCAGAGCCCGAATAGAGGATGTCAAGGCTGTACGTGGATGATATATCAGGACCACCTTAATTAAAAAAAGAAACAAGCAACCTGTGACTAAACTAGTGGATTAATCAAATGTTTGGGAATAAAAATGGGGCTACGCGGCAGTTTCCTGGTTACATACGTGTAATATAGCCAGTGTAGGCAGAGGAAGAGCCTGGCTTGGAGAAGCGCTCGTAGTTCTGAGCACGCATGTCTTTCAGAACCTGCCGAACTATTTTGCTATGGAATTTTGAAACAGACAGACAAACACATAAGCAAAAACAGGGAGACAAAAATGATATGGTAACTAATATGTTACTCATCTATAGAAACATCAAATCTGACAAAGAGTGAATTTCCCGGTAGGAAACATGCTCTCGTCTTCCCATGGGGCGAAAAAAAAAAACCTAAACTTATTCCTCTAAGTCTCTCTTAGCACAGAGCTTCTTCTCCAGTTTGAGCTACTCCTAGATAGAAAGGCAAGCAAATAAAGGTCTTGCTTGAAAATTAATATTGTTGAGCAGAAGAGATACTTTATTTTCCTTCTAATACTGTGATGTGTACATTTTGTCTTGTTCACTGGTACTCAAAAATCTAAAAGGAAGGGCCCAACTGAATGGACGGAATTAAGATCAACAGAAGAAATTTCCCACAGAGATTCAAGTTAGACGCCTAATTCTCATTTGTACCTCTGAAAACGTAACTAGCTGTTAAACGAATGTCATTGAAATGCACAGATCTATTCTGAAATATCAATTCTAGAAGTGGCACAAAGGTCAGCCATCCTCTTTTACTGCTCTTAAATTTTACAGTAGTAACTAATAAGAACCTGTGTTTCTTCACATTTCTGCAAAGGTATAAGAACGAACTGTATTTATTTGCACAGAATATAATGTACCTTGAAGGCATTTCAAACTGAATGATATCTTGGATTACGGAGAGCATGTACTTGTTCATTTCCAGAGGCAGTTCGCCAATGGAGAGCAGGATGTTTTTCACTTCCATGTAGGAGGGGTTGCTGTTTAAGATGATAGCAGCTGCAGTGGTTCGCACTGTCTTTTCATGGACTTTGCGATTCTGGTGGTATATCCTGTTCATTGTTTTCTTCACCTGGTCAGGAAACAGTTTATTCCATCAGTGCTCAACTCACATAGATGACTGAGCAAAGTAAAACTTGGAATCTCATTTAGAATATCAGCTTAAGCTAGGTCCATAGCTAAGGCTAATGCATTGGGATATATTTTCAGCTCCCTGTTCTTCATGGTCCTTTTGGAATGTCTGAGACATGTTCAGCACAGTGACCACAGGGAGAAGTTGTACATCTGTTATGCTCTCTCAGCTGCAGTCCAAATACAGTCTTCCACACTGATTATTACGGCACTACTGTAAACAAATAGGAGTACTGAGACCAAAATACTGCGTCAGTGATAAGATCCAGAGAAAGATGTCCTTGACTGTTAAGGGAAGACGTATTACATTAAAAAATCCTGGAATTTTCACTTCCTAGTTTGTGCCTGTGGTGGCCCCACGCCCCTGAGAAGGTTGTGACACACCTTTGTTACGTGGAGAGCCATGTAGCTGAGTGACAAAACGGCCTCTGGCACGTGCAGTGCCAGGGCAGCATGCTGACAATCCCAGCAAGTATGAGGTAGGATGCAGAGTAATCCAGCAGTGGCAGGACCTCTGCTATGTTGTGTCTTTTCCCTTACCCTTGGAGTCTGCAAGGTAAGATGTGGCTATTTTACCCCTTTCTCATGTCATGCATCCTCCCTGGCTATGTGAAAGCACAAGAGAGAACAGGAGTTACACACGTTCCATTTGTTTCTAATGTCTCTGTCACAGAGGAGGCAGCTGCCTTGCAAAGGAAGCTCCGGTTTGCCCTGCAGACTTGCCTTCTGCCTTTACTGGCTGCATCTGACTCTGGAATCAACGGGTGAGGAGCACTGGCAGACTGGGAGCTGGGATTTGGCAGGCAAAAATGTATGGAGTTTTCTGGCTAGAAATGAAGCGCATGTAATAACTTCATTCCAATAGAGAAAAACATATGTGGGGGCACCTTTAAGAGTGGGACTGATAAATGTATTCTGTTTAGTTGTGCTTTCATTGATAAAGTCTCTTGCAATTGTTTTCTTGGGCAGTATATTTCCTTACCTCGTTGTTGAGGAAAGAAGGATTGTATCTCTGTAAGGCGGTGGCGGCAATATTGCTGATGTGCCCTTCTTCTGACTCGGCGTACTTCAGAAGCAGTGGAATGGCTTCAGGAAGGAGTGCATTCTTCAGTGCCAGCAGGTACATCCTCACATTTTCATCTTTCTTAGGCTTTTCCAGCCTGCCTAGAATCAGCTTCTTGGCTTCTACGACAGCCTAAACAAAATAAACAGCACGTTTTAGTGGTAGTCATTATTCCACCTTCTTTCCTCTGAGAAACAGAAGCAGCAGGGCCAACAGACTAGGCAGAGAGTAAAAGTTTTGTTAAACAAAGGAAAATTGGCAGAAATCTACAGAAATGGGAAGATATCAAAGTATAAAGTTGGCAAAACAGATGATTTTTTAAAAAGTTACTCAGCCTAATAAACACGTGAGTTTACAGGCTCATTTTAAAACAGGGAGGAATATGCTGCCTGTGTCGGCAGGGCTCGTCCACATGTGTTGCAGACCAGAATTCAACCAACAGTGAACAAATACCTACCGGAAGCTTGCAGCCTTCTCTGTCACACAGCTTTCTGATGAGCGCTCCCATGACAATGACAAGAGTTTCTCTGATTTCTTCATTTGCGATATCACCCTTGAACTTAGACTGTCAGGTAAAAGCAACACTGTTAGTCCCTCTGTCAAAACACAATGAACCACATAAAACCCATGTACTGGGCTGACTGTGCACTACAAAGTGATCACTAATAGCCTGGGCTCAGGCTAAGCAGAGCACTCCTCTGTCATTACACATAGTAACTGAGAGGCGTTTTTCCCTAATGTTGCATTCAGTGTCTTAAATAGCAGAATTCATTTTGAAGCCAGGTTTTGTTTTGTTTTGGAATATTAAATAGTGACAGGACTTTGATAAAGCTTTTCATCTCTAATTGTTTTGCTAACACTCATATTGATGTTTGTTTTCCAAGTAGTAGATGTCAGTAATGTTTTACCAAGTAAATAGACTTTCTGTTTGGATTTTATGAATTTTGTCTGTTTCCAGGATATGTGTTCCTGACACACTTATAGGAAACCCCGACAGGGGTAACAAAAGGAAAACCAGAAACAGAACTTTTTCCTTCCCTCCCCCCTTGACAGGGATGAGGCTCAAAAGTAGTAACTCCTTTGTATTTATTTTGTTCTTTGACTTACAGTTAAAGATTTCAGGAGCATTTCATTGGGGTGAGAAGCGAATCCACAGGCATACAGGAATCGCTCCTGCAGGACAGAAGTACTTGCATCCTTAAAGTCAAGAAACTCCAGTATGGCTTGCAGAGACTCTGGGGTCTGAGCAGAAGTTATGGCATCTACTATCTGCGGACTACAAAGATGTGGAAATCAATGTATCATTGTAATGATCTAGAAAATACTGAAAGGAGTTTGCTGCATACAGAAAGAAGTTAATGTGATGACAGATCTGCTCATTCCAGGTAAGAGGCAGAATTCGTTACTCTTGTTGGCAAAAATTATGTCCCTGAATTCTTCCATCTCAAATTACCAGATAGACTCCAGAAAGTATTTATATCCACGAACAAAAATATTTTAATTTATGTAAATACAGGACAAGGTTGTAAATTGGGGGGATGGGGTAGTGTTTTATTTCAACTGAAATGATGGCAGCTAGAGAAGAATAAGCTTCTGCACTACCTTCTATGCTTTCTGAGTTACTCACAGGTTTATTATCATTGTTAACAACTGCTATAATTTGCTCAAGAGATCATGAATGCAGAGTGGGACTCATGCTTTTCAGCTCCCAAGTTTAGGTGCACATGCTGGTCATACACAGCCTCCAAAATAAGGACAATATCTAGGCATGAACAATCCCTTCTCTGCTGTACTTGCATGTGAAGGAAACCAATGGGAAAGTCAAGAACAAATTAGAAAGTATTTCAGAACTAGCAACTGAGATGAGAAACTTTGGTTAAGCTATAACGCATGTTTGCCCTGTGCTATAAATATACTCTTAGTGGCTGAATAATATGCTGCAAATATATTTTATTGCAAAAATAAGCACAGATTTAAAACCAACACAAATCCCCTTCATTTTCCTGTAGACTGTACTGAATACTGTTTCTGCATTGCTGGAACATCAGTAGAACTGAACATGTTTGCATGCAAATTGCCCTTCCACAGATTTAAGTAACTTAAACCTTTTGAAAGCTTATTCACGTTGACTTACAGGAGTTCTTTATTCTCTGTTTTAACAATCTGCAGTATCTCCTCTTTTGTAGCTCTTCTGATGTTCTGAATGAAAGATAAAAAACTTCTTGCTGCTTCAGCTTTGGAAAGTTTTTCAGGATGCATGTGTTCTTTGATGCTCTTCCAGTGTTCAGAAAGCTACAAAATAATTCATATTATGTCAAATCTCTCAGATCACGGTTTCAGTTCTCAAAATCAGACTTATTAAATGCAGATATGTGGGCCAGCTATTGATTGAATTAGCTGAAATCCCATATTGCTGATCTTTTAGGTAAGTATCGTTTAACTTATGATATCCCAGTACAAATATCTTCAAAACCTTTCTATCTCCACCTCCATTCCGACACTTTAGTATTTTCTTGATAATATATATAACCTTAAGTGCAATCTGGTTTGGAACAAAATGTGATTATTTGGACTGTCACTGGAATAAGCTGACTTATTTTCCTTTGTAAATTTACTGTGCTTTCTGGCGTGTACAATGTTTGTCTTTTGTTTCCATTTCCTTCCAAGTCAGTTTCTTTTAAAGTGAAGGATGAACAATCCCCATTTTATAACTTAATCGTATTTTCTTACGGTATGGTAGTTTTGTGATTGCTGAACAAAATGGTAGGAAATAAGATATTAGAACAGGTATCTACTTCTTTATATGTTTTTGCTATGTTTATTTTCCATGCTACATTTCTGACCTGAATGAGCCAACATGTTGCCAAAGCGCCTCTATCTGTCCTTCTCACTACACTCCCTGTAAGAAACTGGTGCAGGTATTTTGACCTTTCTTCTCTCACTTGCCTGTGCCTCTGTTATCTCAAATTATTGAGAACATTCCTTGGTGAAAACTCAGCTGTTCTCTGCAGGAGTGTTTACTGGAGTTTTCCTGAGTGGGAAATAACACTAGCACCCATTTGACCTTTACTAAAATACTTCCCCTCTTCATGGGCTTTGCATTAGGCAATAACACTTGAACCTGCCACCAAACAGAAGTATCATTCAGCAGTACAGAGTGCAACTGCCATCAACTGTAACAAACAATAATTAGGCAACAGTGATTGAGACATAGGATATTTCCTGGGGATTAATAACCAGCTGGGAAGAGCTCACGTTCTGATGGGTCTGTTAACCTCAACTGGCAATTAGTGCTTAGCACCATGGTCAGCGTGGCTATTATAAGATGAAAATGGATAAATATATGGGGCACTTTCTATTCTCTCTGTCAAAGTTGCACCATAGACAAGCAAAAATTCTCCAACTTTATCAATACCATATTTCTCTTCTGTGCAGTGCCCAGTTCTATGGGCTGCTCTTAGTTGGCTGGTCCCATAGCCCAGGGACATAAGAGGTGAGGCCAAGTTTTCCTCTTTTAGGTTTTCTCTAACCACTCAACTGCTACAAGGAGCAGCTGCCTTCTCCTGAAGTGACCATGACTTTAAACAGCAGCAGCCACAGCTGAATTTCACAAGGGACCTCATTTTCCTGATGTGAATGTCAGGCTATTTGGACTGAATAACCCAGGAATTCAGGCATGGATGGATACAAGCCTGAATACAATACAAGCTCACACCAGAATTAGCTTCCCTCTGATCAGACCACAGCACTTCTGGTCAATCTGGGAAAATTCAAGCCAAACAGAGATGTGCTAAATTGAGAAAAAATTGGCTTTGACTGTCAGTGTCGTATCAACCTATAGAAAATTCCCTCAGCTTAGGCGAGCCCAATCAGTGACTCCATGTGCCACACTGCAGCTGTGTGGATTTCTAGTGGAGTCCCTGCAGTGTTGCACCTACACTGCTAAGCTCATCAGCCTGCCCTCCACAGGATCTGCTCCCTCTGGCATGGTGCTGAGAAATGCAGTTGGAGCTGACTGCCAGCAATCAGGGTGTGTCTCTGCTCCATCAGCATGGGCAGGACCAACAACTGGGTTGGTACCTAGACCTTCATCACACATTGCCTGCAAATCTTCTTCCTCCTACTAAAAATCATGTCAAGTAGATAAGGGAACACTCAAAATGCAAATGTTGCTTGCTGTATGTTAAGTGCTTGAGCAGTGAGAGGCAGCTTCTCGTGTCACCTACTGCATGGTTTATCCTGTGGCTCAAGGCATCTACAGCCCCAAGCCAAACTTTTCAAAGGTTGTCTACACAAAACAGAACAAAAATATCTCCATTGCAGAAGGGGCAAGCACCTGTTTCTTGTAGGAACCACGAGCATAAACAAAATTGTAAGAGCCATGAGCTCTTCTGAAAAGAGCATGCTTTATGATGATGTCTAAATTTAAATCTAGGTCTAAACTTAAATGTAGATGGCCATAATCTCACAGAAGCTAGCGCCACGGCCTATGAAATAAGGATAGTAATGGTTATTTTACTAAATTCATAAAGCTAGAGACAAGACTGTAGGACACATCATGTCAACACAGCATTAATATATACTATGATATATAAGTACCAAATGTTATGTTGCTGCTTTGGATACCATGTTCTGTTTATAGACCCCATCTTTTCATAGCAGTTACTGTAAAATACAGTGAGAAATCAGGACTTCATTCTCATCGTGCCATTAGGTTTATAGCTCAGTCCCCAGGCAGTGCTCTGGAATTATACCCCATGTTTGTCATCTCGGTCTGGAAATTCTCTCAATAACCATTATGACAAACTCGGTTCCAAGTGACAAATTGGTCAGCACAAACCCTGATGGGCAGAGTCTGAGGAAGAGCACCTGTCCCTGCTCTTTTAAGACCCCATGATGTTCCCTACTCAGAACTGCCTCAGCATGCATGCAGGATCATTTCTATTTCATTTTCCCCAATATATTTGTTTTATCTTCTCTGCAGCTCTACAAGCATTAGACAAGATAAGTTATTGCCACGCAATGTTACTCCCAAATAGCTAGCACAAGTTCCAATACAGTAAGTTATTTGCACTCATAAGGAATAGAGGATTAAAATTATGTGTACTGAATAGAAGCCTCATCTTGCTTATCAAAAACTGACACAGAATTATAGTCTTTAAATTAATATTCTCATTCACTACTAAACTCATTCCACAGTAGTGGAATCAAAACTGTTTGCTAACGGTCACTGCAGCAATTTATATTAGTGTTTATTTCCCACCACACTAACCAGGGGAAGTAAGTTTATGCTAACTTAAGTCTGGCAAAGATGAAATAAAACAAAAGGGTGTTGCATTTCTAAGTGGTCTGAAAATCACTGCTCTTGATCTTTGAAAGACAGAAGAAAGGTTAGTGTTGGTATTTTTAGAGGTAGTTATTGGAACACCCTCACGTGGTGGAGCACCACTGCATCACTACAGTGCTCCCTGCTCTGGGACCTCTCCCAGTGCACGACTTGGACAGAAACTTCTATTTCACTTTTGTCCTGCTCGGCTAACCAACTTGACATCCTACAAGTCTGTGTTTACTTACTGAAGGACACTTTTTGCATTCGGATTTGACCGTCTCTGCTACTAGCGGCATGGAAACATAACTGGAATCCAAAGTCTTGATAACGCCAGCAACATGCTTCCCAGCAATCAGTCCAGGGCCAGCTTGTGCTGATTGCAGCTCCAGCCTCTGCCTGTGCATTCACACATTGAAAACACCATTAGAACATTTTGAAGAAGTGCAGAAATCATATGCAGAGGAAACAAACAAACAAAAATCTTCACGGACCAAAAATAACATCGAATTTTTGAAGAGTCCTCAGGCTTACTTTAAAATGTTCAGATCATGGAAAGTCTATGGCTTTTTTAAGGTAGTGGAAATATCTAACACTGGTAGGATTACAGTTAAAGGAACATGCCATAAATTATATAAATGACACACTTTATAAAGCATGGGTCTATACTGTCTGGTAGACACGGGTTGGCAACCATATAATTTGTAAAATATTTCATATATTTGTTCATAAGAAGATCTGAAAAGTGGGATTTTGGATGTACTTTTTTAAATATAATGTTAAGGGGAGGCCTGAATCGGTTATGTGAATAACTCCAAACTTTCAGTGTTTCAGAGTCAGACACATCTAGCTTTCAATTCTGCCTCCTTTCTATGCAGTTTTTTTTTCTGTCCCTGTGAACTTCCACATATTAGAAATAAAGATCCATCTGAAATATTTCTTAAGCAATGAAAGGCTGCAGAAACAGAACTTCTACAGAAGAAATGTATTTTTAAAAATGTTTTGGACAGTTCTAGCTGTTTTAATTTTGTTTTTTTTGTGGATGCCATCACTTACTAGTTGCAGTATGGTAGAGCCCTTAATCAAAGTTGGACTAGGAACCATGCGGATACAAAAGACATCTAAATTCTGACCAGAGATTTTACAGCCTTGGATCTTAATCCTGTAAGTCGTTCATATGTAATCTGACTTGAACCACCATATCCTGCTACAATCAATGACAGTCAAATTGCCCAACTTACTTTGAAACTATTTTGGCACCTGCTTTTCGTCGGGAATTCAGAAAGAAAACAAAATTTTCTTCTGCCTTAATGGATTTAATGAAACTGTCTTCCAGCACATAAATTGTGGCAGATGTGGCTTTTGTGCTGACATCTAAAATCTGAAAGTAATTAAAAAATAAACCAGAAGAAAGGCTGGTAAACAAACAACAGACTAGGAGATCTCACTGTTCCAAATTGCAGCAAAGTTCATAACAAAATCGAGCAAAATGAAGAAGGTGCATGTGGGTTGACAACATCTCAAGCTAATACTGCAAACAAGGAACTCCCAGGTTTTCACAAATTCCCTCTGCCACAAGAAGCCACTCATTTTGGCACTGTGTGTTTCAAGTTCAATACTTAGGAGAAAGATAAAAGGTGGTGGGGAGGAAGCTGTCAAACAGGCTGTAGCTGGGAAAATGCACAGTAGTACGTTTGGTTGAAAATGTGCTTTAAAAGAGATGAAAAGCTTTTCCAGGAAAATCTCTTATAAATGAGGTTGCCGTGTTCACACCTGGGAAGAACAACCAGCCACTTTGGGTAAACTGTTTGTAAACTAGTCGAAGTCTTTGTGGCAACTGTGAAAACCAGGAATTCAGCTACTGTGTTAAGCCAGTTTATTAACAGAGTATGTGCTACCTTTGGATTTCACTGAGCTGAGGAGGGTCAGCTTCTGACACAGAGAATTCCAGTGCCCTCAGCACATGTCCAGCTTGCACTCAGGAGTAACCACTTAGAAAGATATTTGCTAGTGGTGAGGGATCAGTAAGGCTATAGTAAGGCTTCAAGTACCTCTGCAGCACATCTACTTTATACCTGGAATTAATCCCATGCAAGCACAGCAGGGCTCCACTCAGGAGTCAGGATTTTGGCCAGAATTTATTGTGTACGCTGAATGCCGTGACTTAGCAGCTGGGAAAAAGGTTACAATTGTCACTATTTGTCCAAAAATGATGTGAACAGGTTTGCTGGTCTCGATGCCAGCTGAGCCAAGGTGGTTTACCAAAAGGAGAATCACTTCCCTGTTCTCTATGTAGGTACTACGTATGAAATCTGTAGTACCCCAAATGCACATTTCTGTAATGCAAAGAAAGGCCTTTTGAAAATATGAGTAATAGGTAATAAGGATATATTTTAAATAGGCAGAACAGATTTTATCTTATTAAAGAAATTGTACCTGATTGTGGCTGGTAAATCCTGTTTTTTCTATTTCACAGGAGTCCAAGTCTTTTATTTTAGTCACTTGATCTTGCCGCACCTGGTAAGTAATATTGCATTTCCCAGATATGTCCGCCTTGAAAAAAAAAAAAAAAAGAGTTAGATTAGGACAATTTCTTGAATTATCTCTTGGACACCAGAATACCTTCCAAAGAGGAACCATTTTCTCTATTGTTTGCTCCTCGTACCTGAGATGCTGTGCTGTTTGAGTTTATTTATCAGTTTCAAAGGTAAAGAAAGGCTGCTGTTTTATTTTTCCTTGTATGATTGTTTCTAACTACCCATTTTGGATAGGCAGGAGTGCTTTCTACTAGACGGCTATGAAGGGAAGTGTTTGTTTGAACCAAAAAGTTAGGAAACATCTGGCAGGTGGCACTGTACTTACAAATTTGAGTTAAATTGCAGCTTTGGTCATGTTGATATATGCAAAAATTTGTCTACATTATGTTGGTTAAATGGCTGTGGCTAAACCATTGCAAACTTTGTATGGATATTTGTTTCAATTTAAAATGGTCTTACCCATTGATCTGAGCTTAGGAATCAACTGACTTTAAGCATCAGCATAATCTCTTTTGAAGTGATGTGGTTTAAGCTAGTTTATTTCCAAATCCTGCTAAACTGATAAAAATACTTTAAAGGAAATGGATTTCACCAATTATTTAAGTTAATTGCAGCAGCTTGGCTTGTGTCACCAGATTGTCCTTTCATCCCTGACCTCAGATGCGATTGAAGGGATGATTGCTGCCACACTTCATTCATTCTGAAGCCAGTGGGAGCCTCAGACCTGCCTTTTAGATCAGACTGGGTTCTGCCTGTTTTTGATGATGATTATCTTGCCAGGTATAGCACCATACCTCACGGGCAGTACCAGAGTGCAGCTGTAGCTGGAAAAGGCTAGCCAGGCCTCTCTTAAGGTTTTGGGTAAAACCAGGTTCATTTTCATATGAGTAGAAGTTTTGGACCTGTAGGAATGAAAAACAAGTATGTAACAAATGTGGTTAAATGAGAAAGAAAAAGCTAGAATTCCTTCCTTTAAAAAAAAAAAAAAAAACACCCCAACTTCTTCAGATTGGAAAGCTGAATGTAGACCTGCTGTCCTTATTTAAGTAGAGGTTGCTTATAAGGGTATAAAGACTTTTTAAGGCTTCAGCTGTACCTAAATACAGTTTCAGTGCAGTGAACATCCTTCCTGTCTGCTGAGAATTCAGAAGTAAAATGGAAAACGTTACATAATTTCAAAAGTGACTAATTTTTCTGCATTAAGCTCAGATAATTCCTCCCCACCTGCATGTAGTATCTGCTGCACTTTAATCACAGGTTGCAAAAAACCAGAATGAATCATAGATAAATCACAGAATGACTTAAATGACGTGTCAAACATATCACAACCTTTGAACTTCAGGGATCAACTGTTGTGCTTGAGCCTCCCCTCTGGCAACAAAAGACTTTGCACCTCCACTTTGCATTCAAAGTGCTTTAAAAGTGTACTATTTTCAGGAACTGTAAGTCGAATTAGCCTGTTATCTCAGGGCAACCCTGAAAAGTGAAATCACTGTGCCAGGGATGAAAGTATCACAGCACGGAGGAATCATGAAAGGAGTGAACAAACCCTATTACCCGAGAAAAAGCCCAAGCTTTTCATACTGTATCTCAGTCTTAGCGTGTGCATTGCTTCTACCAGGGTATTTGCAATGCTCCGGGAGCAGACGTATTTTAACTGTGTTCTTCTGACACCTCAGCCCTCCTCTAGGGATGTGTACAGTTGGGAGCCAGTGCTGTCCTGTTTCTTTTTCTGTTGTGTAAAACTGATGACAAGGCTGAATCTGAAAGTTACTGAGTATAGCTGATAGCAGCTGCAATGCAGGAGGCTGAGCTGGCGGTCAGGGTATGTACTCAGTGCCTATTTACAGCAGGAGGTAAAGATCCTGCCAGGATAGAGTGTCACAGCCCTTGCTGCACTTCACAGAAGAGAAAAGGGAGCAGTATCACCTTCAACCTTCCTGATTTCTCGCTGCCCCTCTGCCCACAGCCCACCTACTCAGGCTGCAGAGGAGAGAGCACGGCTGTTGGCTTAACACTCCCAGCCACAAGCAACAAGAGGGTGGAGGAGCATGGAGAGGAGGCAAGAGGAGCTGTTGCTCAAACCTTGCTTCTCACTGCCCAGAGTGCAAGGAGACAAGGGAACGGTTCCATAGGAGAAAAATGGGGAGATGGTTTTGCATGATTCTGAGCAAAGCTGGGTTGCTGAGAACTGCAATTGGACGTGGGTGCTCCTACAGGGAAAGGCTGCTTCAGTGCTCTTCCAGGGCAGGCTGTAAAATGCAGGCACCAAATGAGGCACACTTGCACACGGTCCTTTTTCATTTTTGGAGACAGTTTCCCAGTAGAGGAGCAACAGGAATGGTTGTAGCTCTTTCAGCATCAAGCTCATTAACTTGGGACCATTGAAACTTCAGGTGACACTGAAGTCAATAAGCAAGCCAGAGAGGTGGATAAAACAGTCAGTCTAAAATGTCTGGTAAGGGTTTAAAACAATTGAATAGACTTGATATAACTTCCCTCATTACAAACTATATTGCCCTTTCTGTCTTCAGGCCTTGGATGAAATCCTGGCCTCACTGAAGTCAATAGCAAAAATCTTACACAGCAGCTGCGCATGTATCTGCATATGTACCCATACATCTGTGGCCAAGATGCTGTTTACATACACACTGTACAGTATCCTCAATGCACAAGGTGCTTAGACTTTAAGGGTCCCTTGTACAGGTAAATTATAGTCTGTTCCAAACTACTCCATTTTGTACAGAAAATAGGGCACAGGGGCATGTGAAGAACACTGAGAGGATAGTGAATTGTTACATTCTCCAAGTCCATAACAAAAGATTTGCCTTGGGTGTCCTCAGGGATTGCGTATGAACTTTGAAAGACAAGGTCTTACTTTTCCACGGGCTAACTCAAGCACCATAGGCCTCTGTAGAGCTTTCAGATATTCTTTCCCGATGATCTTCTCTGTGCTTTTTCCTTGGAAGATGCTTTTATCAGCTGGACGTTCATTCACATTTTCTACTTGGACATCTCTTATCTAGCAAAGAAAAAGCAGAGAAAATTCACGTAGAGAGCAGTCTAGCATTGGCCTGGGGTAGGCTGGGTAGACTAAATCACCTCAAACCTAAACACCAAAACCAGTCTGTGTTTAGTAAATGTCACGATTTGTAGCTAGAACTGAGGGCTTTAATCTGTTGCCCCTCACAGAGGTGCTTGTACAAAAGCTGTTTGAAGCTGTATGAAGCAATTTCAAAACACAGGAGATGTTTTGAAGTTCTGGCTTAGGAAGCTAGGCACGTTCTTGTGAAGTCTTACTCTACAGGAAACAGCTAATTGAAGAAGCTGGTTTTAGTTGATGAGACTACGGGAGAGTAAAAGGTTTAGCTCATCTTCTGAAAACAACTTCTTTGAGATTAGATTAACAATTAGATAAATACAGAAAAGTTTGAGCATGTTCTAAGTTGTGTGATGGCATTAATTACCGTAACTTTGATCAACTGATCATCATCGTTGTCAGGATTTCTCCATAAGAGGTTGACGTCCACACCAGAAGAAAACCGGTAGCCTGCACTTTTCTGCAGAGATGCTTTGGCCTGATCAACATAGACTTCAGCAGTGTAAGCAAATTTATATAATCTGTCATTACTTAAGCTTGGTCCAGTAGTATGCCCTTTGGAAAGAAAAACACATTTGTTTTAGAAATGACTAACTCACATAATCTGCCATTCTCTCTAAACTACACCTTTAGAAAAATTAAAAATGTCATTGTCAACAAAAGATTATGAGACTGATTCTGCTGCCCTTGCTTACAGAGACCATCCCACCAGAGCAGTTGCTTTTTTCTTAAATTTACGCTAATCTCATATATACAATGCAAGAATATCCACAAAATCCTTTGCTTTATGTATTAAATAGATAAAAGATACTCTTTACTATGACTATGTTATCATTAGAAACAAATGCAAAATGATCTGCAAATCAAAATATTGTAATTAATCATGCAATTTGTGTGCTGACAATTTGAAATGTGCTGAAACCACTTGGTGGAGCCAATAGAAATTGTTCTGTGCACGCCTTGCACATTTATTGGGGTGATATGAATGTAATGAATACATGGAGAAAATACATATTTTAGATACAGTATAATTACTGCAAGTCCTTCTTCTGCAAACTAAATTGTTATCCCTGTAGCTATGCTTCTGCTGTTAATTGATGTATTTTAAGGGATATAAAAAGCCAAAATCTAGCATAAATGCAACTTTCATACCTAATTTACATCTGCATTAGCTACAAACTGGAGAGGCTGTTCCCTAGGGACTCAGTTTCAGTGTTGTTAGTGTAAATGAAGCCTGTGGTATACAAATAGTTTATTTTTCTTTTTTTTTTCAAAGCTGCTTGGAGCGCCCTGTGTCTACATCCTTTCCTCTCTTCTCTTTGTCTTCTCTCATGCACAGCTGTGTGGGGAATGTGTAGCACTATAATACCAACCTCAAGGCATAGGCATTGAGACTGCGCCCCAAGAATGTGACTAAGGAAAATCAATTTCCTCTTGAATACCCTTCAAAGATGGTTACACAGGGTATACATGACATCCCTTTTCACTGTTTTCAAGGGCTTTCCTCTGCTGCAGATGGCTACAAAGGTCTCTTCCACACATGACAAACTGATGAACTCAGTTTGTAGAGGGAAGGGAAGGGAGGAGAAGCTGGCTGTACACAAAGTGCTGTTGCATCCGCAAAGTAAATATACATATAGTGACCTTAGGTGCTATCTGTAAGTGTCACAGAACTAGCCTCTCGCACCTGAACGCTGCACCGCTGAAACCAACACGAATTTCTTCATGGAATTCAGTAGGTACCAAGCAGAAAAAAAAGCTTTACAACAGAATTAATCTAAGAAAAGCAAAGTGCTGCCCTCGGAGAACTGCATCTCAGTCTTATCACAAGTGAAGGAAAAAAAAGAAGAAAAATTCACCACAACATCTTGGACAAATTCTTAAGCACACTGTAATGTAATCAGCACGTTCAAAGTCTGTCGCAGAGAATCAGCAGGCTATCTTTATTCGTGTCATGCTCCCCAGTGTTTTATCTGACTCTGATAAATAAATTTCAAATCTCAGTGTTGGCAAAAAGGAAAACCAAAATATTTTCTTAATCCGTGGTTTGATTCTAAATCCCTGGCAGGCGGACAGTGTAGGTTCATTGTGGTTGGACAGATACATTCTACAGTGCTGAATTTTGTAAGGTTTTCTCATTTGTCTGCCCCGTTCCCTCCAATGTCATAGCAGTATGCCAAGGTCAGCTCTCAAGAACCTTTCTGTGAGGAAAACATCATCCCCACCGAGTCTGTTCTGCAAACTGCGTTAAGTTGGCAAAGCTACATGGAGCCGACCTGGCTGAGGATTTATGCCAGCTGGAGATGTGGCACAATAAGTTTGGTAATCCTGAGGGAAACAGCCTGTTTGCATGTGGGTCCTCAAAGCTGTGGGTACTGATTGTTTTGCAGGGCAGCGAAAGCATTAAGGTTGTCAAGGAGCTCTGCTGGTTTTGCTTCTTTTTTTTGGTGTCAGCTTTAAAAAGAAAAAAAAAAAAAAGAGGTGTACAAACCTTCCTTTGGGTTGCTGTGCATCTCCTAGCCCCTTCCCTTCACCCCTTGCCCTCACTTCTATCACCTCTGAAACCACACTGCCTTTGGTTGCAGAGGGTGCTCAGTGTGTGCACAGGGGATGGCAGCACCTTTCAGGACCAGCCCTGCCTCCTTCCAGCCTGGAGCAGGGCTGCTTCCTGGTTTGAAATGTCTTTCAGTGGCAGCAGAAATGGCAGTGCTGGTGATTTAGTGCCGACTGAGGTTTGACAAGTGCGACCCTCTAGGTGCTTTCTAAAGGCAGAGGATGACACAGTCCCATCTAAAGATGGGGGAAAAGCACGTCCAAGAAAATTGATCCGGGTGTTGAGAGACGTAAGTCTGATTAGTTATGGTGGGTGTTTATGCTTTTGCTCCCACTTGCTTTTCAGTTAAAGGCAACTTTCACCTATCCTCTTCCTTCTCCCACAGTTCACCCCTTTGATCTTTTTTTTATTTTCAAAGCAGTTCTTCCATCTTCCTTTCTTTCAACAGTTGCTTGCCCCCATATACAAATACGCTGTTCCCTCCTGAAAGAAAGTGCTGAGCAAAGGATGCAAGCAGGCAGCTTCTTGCAAGCGTCATGGAACAGATGAATAACAGTGAAGTATTTCTGGGAGCTAGAACAATGCCACATTCTGAAAGCCTTCACCATTCCATGCGCAAACAACACTCTGGGACCCTGGGCAGAAGGTGCGTTCACTTGCAAGACTGCCATTGCTGGCAGCAAAGCGTGAGCCAGAAGTTGATTGTGGTAAGGGAAAAAGCAGAGATGAGGCAGTATTGAAGGCAGCCCCAAGGAGTTAGCATTTACCCCAGTGGAAATGGGGAAGCCAAAAGAAACAAATGGATAGTGTGGTCATTTTGAGAGGCAAGGAGGAAAACTGCCTGAAGGACTCGTTATCTTTCCTGAGAAAAACACCGGTACTACTTAAGAAGGACTATTGTGACACCTTTCTGATAGAAACCTTTCTTAGAAAAAGCAAACATCCATCCTGCCTTCAGAGTCTCTTTCCTTTGTATTCAACATAGGGCTGTGATCCTTGTGGCCTTACAGCCATTTCCATTTCAGCTGATGGCAAACATCCCACTGCCGGAGGGAGGAGGAGGAGCGGACACAGAGGCTGTGTTCTGCCACACTGCCTTGGGGTCAGAAGTGCATGCTTTCAAGGTGGAGTGCATAACACATGGTTTGGCTAGTAATGTTAAGTGTCTGTCATTAAGGGTAACATGCCAATTCTATAATTAAATCATGATACTGTATAATACAGAAGGTTACACTGCATGAGCAGAGACAGCTGTCAAGCCCTGTGCCGTTTATTAATACATATGGCATGCACAGCATGTGTGTCTCTAACTACTAGCTGGCTTTACCTTCATAAATTATATTTGCCACTGTTTCTGATACTGGATAGCTTCAAAAAGCAAGCACCATCCATTTATTTGAAAACTGGAACTGCAGTAGGAAAGTTTCATGTGTGCTGATCTAGCTGACTTAAAAGAATATTCCTTTAGCATTTCTAAAAGGCAAAACACTCATCCTCATCCAAGCTCTATGACAGAGGCACTCAGTGGCCTTCAGGACAGTAATTTAGCTCTTGATCTCTCTGCACAAGAGAGAGGTGAGACTTTGCCGAGCTGAATGGAGGACAAACTAGTGAGAAAATGCTTGCTCGGTGTGCTCGGGATGTAAAGTGACAAACAGAACTCCACATCAATGAGTTTTGTTTAGTTGATGTCACAGAGAAGCCTGGAAGAGCAGGCACCAGAAATGTGGCACATCAGCACCTAGCCATTCATGTTAATTGGCAGCTTTGTGAGTTTTCTACTGCAAGAGGAACCACCTGCAAGCTGCTTTATAGCTCCTGTCATAAGGGGTACGGAGGCAGGCAGGAAGGCTGCTGCTCTGTGCTTTCCCAGACAGTGCCTGATGCTCCAATGGGAGTACTTCTCCCCCCTTTCTAACAGTTTAACCCAGGGCTGGGTGCTTCCCTGCTTCCCTTCTCTCTCTGTGGAGGACATTCTCATTCAGCTCAAGGAAAAGTTGCTGGCTAATGCTGTAAGACTGCTGCTCCTGTAAGTCTAACGTCAGATTGGCCACAAAGGGCCACTGCTGAAAGGCTCTTTTCCTCCTTCAATATGCTGGTGCTGCTAAAGCAGGCAGCCTCCAGGTTTGGTACCCTTGACCTTTGTGCAGACACCTGAGTAAAGAAAGCCCTGCTCCAAGGGCCAAAGCAGGTTTTCATGACATATTGCAAACCAATCTCCCAGTGAAATTAATGGGATGCTTGTTACTGACTTCAGTGGTAGCTGAGTCAACTGCTCAGAAGACAAAATCTGGACAGCCCGGAGCAGTTCCTGGCTCTGATCCACCAGGGCACTTCTGTGTGTTTAACTTAATAGTCCCTCTCCAGCTGGTGCCCCACAGCATGTCCTGACTAAGCAAGGTCAAGATCCCCAGTTTCCTGGCTCATACCGCTGGCCCTGTGCACCTGAAGACATTGTCTCTCCCCTCCTGTGCTGATACGAATGTTACCAGCACCTAAGCCTTTGTAATTAACAAAAGTTTTGCGCTACTCAAACACAGCTGAGTAAAGATGTCTATTTCTTGTGCAAAGCAAACATCTGTATAAATACACCGGTTATGCCTTGGCTGACCTACCTTTAACAGAGGCTGAGTATGTGGAAATGATGCAGAGGAACAGCACAGTAAGAACAATCATGCTGGACTCCCTCGAGCTCCTGACTGCAGCATGAAGCGCGGAAGCCTGCAAGAAGCGAACTGCTGAGAGAGGAGCGGCGCTTGCAGAGGGAGCCGCCGCGCCGGCCACCGTGTTTATCTAGATGTAGTAAAGGTCAGATTCCAAATTCCACACTCAGGTACTAAGTTCATGGAAGGACTTTCAGTTAATTATTAAGGACTAAGGTAACTAGGGGTTTTTACCCATTTTATCGATTGCCTCAGCTTTCATTTTTGAGTGCCTGTGCAGCCACATTGCTGAGCAGGGAAGGCGGCCTCCAGACCTGGAAGGACCAGGAGCTCCCTCCACTCCTCCTCTGCTTTAACAAAGGTGTGCTGGGGTCTGTTGCTGCCAGGGACTGGATTCTGTCTACTGTTCTCCACCCTTGTGTATCACCAACTCTGTGGGCAACCCCAGAAGCAGATGCTTTCTAAGGGAACAGAAGTACAGGCAATTTACCAGTGCCATAAAAAAAGGCAGTGATACTCTGTTACAGAGACTGATGTGCTATGTCAGTTCCTGGGCTTTTGTGTCATACAAAAGAAATTCTCTCTCTTCTAGCAGCCCCTGCATTGCATCATTGCAGCAACAGGAATGAGACTGAAAAGATGAAACAAGCCAGACACTGTCTTCACTCTGGAGAACAGGGCAAACTAAGTCCTCCTTTTTCACCTGCATTTTCCCCTTTCCTCTTGCTCACTTTATCTCCCAATAAGCCCTCACCTGACTAAGCCGCGCGTTTCCCCATTTCCTCTGAGATTATACCCCAGCCCACGCTGCACTCAGCCCCAGTCACGGGGCACAGAGCTCCTTAAGGAAACCCTTGTTCCTCAGATAATGGCGTGGCAGCGGGTTAACCCCACACGTTCCTTGACAGCTTATGTGCCGAAATCTGTGCGAGGGCACCCTTTCCCCCAGCTAACAAAGGGCCCCTCCTTCTGCACAGAAAGGATCTGCTCCTACTTGTGCAAGTAGGGATAAGGAAGATACCCACCAGGCATCACCATGCTCTCTCTCTCCATTTCAGAGGTTATTTTAGCAAGAGATTATTTTTTTTTCTTGTAGGTCCTGTAAATAGCTCCCTGTCACAGAATAACTTCGCCGCTATAACCTGGAGTGCTGCTTGCATCGCCAGTACATTACAGCCATAGGACTTTTGGCTGGCTGCTAGCTACAAATATCCCAACTAAAGCAGTGCTGCCCCAGGCTGTATTTAACTGCTAGCAATAGGCCATTTCTGCAATCAGGTCTTCTGTGAAGTGAGAACAGCCTTGGATGCCATACCTGCCTCCTTCATTGCCTTGTGGTGATGGAGAGGCCAAGTGCAGTGGCTGTCAAATGTCATGCAATGGTGGGAAGCAACAGGGCCACTACAGGTCCCTCGCTTCATGCTCATCTCCACACCTGGTAGAAGTCCCCTGGAAGCTCTCCGCGCTCTGTGTGTGTGCGGAGAGAGGGAAGGAGGCAGAGAGGGATTAATAAAAGAAAGCTTTGGGGCTGCTCCTCCTGCTGCTTCACAATGTATTAGGCACTCTGCCCCAACGCAGGCTGCAAAAAGCTCCTGAACTCAAACAACTGGAGGCACAGCATCATGTGGACATCAGGGAAGGTGCCTAAACAGAGCCCAGAGCACGCATGGACCAGACAGGGGAGACACCCCCAGTCTCCATGGACACCCCAAGAGGCAGATTTTCCCTGTTGATTTGAGTACGTCCTTGACTCCCTAAGTCAAGTCCTTCTCCCTCTCTGCAGAATGAAACATCATCAGGAGAACACTCTTTCATATTGCTGTTCCCTTGTGTCATGTCCTAAGCTCTACATTTACATTTTCCGTGTGCTACTTTGCTGCACAGTAAGGGTTAGGTAACCTGTGTGTGTGTGTGTTTTTCTGGACTTCAGACAATCCTTTCACTGCATTTGGTAAACAAGAAACTTCCAGGCTGTTTGTTTTTAGAAAAAAAAAAAAAAACTAAGGACATCATCAGTGTGCAAAGTAACTGGCAAGACAGAGAATAGAGTTATGGATTCTGCTTTGGAAATGCAACTTTTTCACTTCACTCACTGGGAGGACCTGATGTTGGTCGGAAATCTGTAGAAGAGTAATCGTTCCCTTACTCTCTTGGGACACAGGAAATGTATGTCTTCCCTGAAATGAAGTTAAAAAAACAAAGGCCTCTCTTACTTAACAGGGTATTAGGAGCCAGATTCCCTTGTCATTTCGATCAGCGTTGTTGTTTGTACACCAGCCAAATACAGAACTAAGGATCTACCCATCCATGTACGAGTAGAGAAATAGTGTATGTGTATTTCCATGTGCATGTATATTTGTATATAAAACACTACGTACATACATTTAAAGCACACTTGATGTATTCTTCAAACACCTGGGAAAGGGGAGGCCTGAGCCTCACCTCGGTCATAACACGGGTGACTTCCTCAACATCAAATGACACCCATGAAAAAATTTTGCATCCACCAAAGTCCACTACAGACAGAGGTTGTGGGATCAGCCCCTTAATGGATGCCTCACGCCATGCTGGCATATGTATTAGGGTCAAAGTATTACTGTCGCTGCACATTTTCCAGAGTCCAAACAATAAAGATCGTATCTTTATATGACCTAATAAAACTAATGAGATTTCCTCACATCTTCTGGGGTCAATAAAACATTTTTGTCTTCTCTTCACAAACAATGGTGCGAAGCGTGTGGTTTTCAGCTCAAACTGCGCACACCAGAGCACCCAAGCCCACCTTTGCCCTCCAGCTAGTGCCCGTGCGCCTGGCGCTGCATGTTGCGGCAAATGGTGCTCCCAGGACACCTTGCTTCTGCCCCAGGGGAGGGAGATGCACAGCCAAACCTCTGTCTAAAGGTGAGTGCTGCGTGTAGCTTGCATCCTCCTCCTCCTCCCTTGCCAGGCCCCATCTGCCTGTGAGGGTCGCGGTGCTCCACACAAGCAACACTGCCAATGCGAGCAAAAAACATACAAGGCATAAGCAGTTTCTCCGAGAAAAGGTGTATCTGAATAGGATGCGAATTCGTTTGATTTGGTTTTGTTTTTCAGAAAGGAAAGCAAACAAATGAGCTTCTGTCAGTAACTCATCTTCAGCCCTTCAATGACCAAATCCAAACAAAGGGTTCTTCATAGGCACAGCGGAGTATTTGGACTTGCGTGAGCCTGGTGTGTAAATCTAGATATTAACAGCAACACAGGTGAGGCTTTAAATAGATGCTAGCAGCAGCAAATGCAGATCTAGTTATTTATAAAGTAACACAGGAAACAATCACAAATGAAATCAAGTATTACAGCAAATATTCAGCACGAAGAGCAGCTCAAGCTCAGCATCTCACTGCGGTGACCCCATACAGTTCTGCGACTTTAATTGAGCCGCAGCACATCTGAAACCAGCACCAAGAGCAGAAGGGTGGCTCTGGAACCCACGACACTTGAGCTAAACACTGATGGACACGGACTTCTTGCTGCGTGCACCTCATTAGCCGGAGACGAATGGTCATCTACATACATGGCCAGGCTGCCCAAAATATAGATATATAACCCCAGGCTCCAGGACTAACTCCTGCGCTGGGGCACGCTCGCTCACGAAGCTATCAGAAGGGGCAGGAAGGTTGCCCTTGGGCGCTGGTGGCCTTTCAGAACACGACATGGAGAGGCGCGTGCCCCTCTCTCGGGGCAGAGCGGCCGTGGGACCCCCGGGGCTACAGATCTGCCCCGAGGAATGCCGGCGCTTATAAATGCTCCGCTGTCCCCTGCGTGAACTCGCCAGCGCCATCAAAACCACCGGATAAAAATAAAGTCTTTATGACTTATCGCTCCCTTCAGCCCCGCGGAGCCGACACAGCTCCTCGGGAGGGAAACAAGGTTTCCCTGACGGACCCTCCCGGGGACCCCCGGCTGCCACCCGCCCGGTCCTACCCCGGCACCCGGGGGCGGCGGCCGCTAGCGGCACGTCACGGCCGCCCGCTGCCCGCTGGGATTTGAAGTCGGGGCGGGCGGGGAGGGCGCGCGCGTGCGCCTTAGCGGCGGTTGCTACTCTTCGGGCCCTGCGCGTGGGGCGGCTCGCGGGTACGTGGTTACCCCACGCGCCGCGGCCGTTAAGGCTGAGGGGAGCGCGGGGGATCCGGGCTCGGGTCGCCTCGGAGGTGTGGGGTGGGGGACGTGGCCCCTTGCCAACGGGCTGGGGGCCGCCCTCTCCCGCCGCTCGCGTCGCTGTCGCTTTAGGGGGTCCNTGGTTCTGTGAACGTGTGCGTATAAATGTGCGTGTGTATATATGCGTGCGTATGTGTGTACGTGCAGGTGTATATACACATACATATCCGTGCACGAGCGCACGCAGGAGGCTGCCCGGGCAGCCGGTGTGCCCGCAGTGCGGCCTGTGGGAGCTGCATGCGGTGCGCGTCCGGCGGGGCGGTGCCGCCTGGCAGCTGCGGGCCCGGGGCCGGGTGTGCGCGGCAGCCGTCC